>CABFWO010004879.1:21298-56839 GCA_902155825.1 Timema genevievae
GCCGTAGCCAGCCAATAATTTGGGGGGGGGTTTGGTGGGAACATCCCCCAATTGCCGGAAGCTAGAAAAAATTCTAAATGATAAAGAGTTCTAGAAGCTATCTGAAGTGTTTTTTATGGCAACATAACCCCCCAGCTGCCGAAGGCTAGGAAAATTTACAAATATTAAACACCTCTAGAAGCTCTAAATTGTACTTGTATCTTAATTTTGATATTGTTTGAGCCATCAATAAAGCCATATATATTTTGTTCATAAAATTTCAGGGGGGGTTTGAACCCCCAAACCTCCTCCTGGCTACGGCCTTGGTTCCCATACCTGCTTAGCGAATTTAAGTTCTTTACCACACAGAGAAGTAATTGAATGTATTAATTTTGGAAATGTTGAGCTCCCCACTCCCCTCTCTGCCTCCATCTGTGACTAAAATTTTCGAACTTGTAAGAGAGAAGAAACTTTCGGATATCTCTTTCTCTCTTACACACATACAAGGCAATGTGGTATTTTGACATATTTCGCTAATTTTTATGAATATGAGACACATCAATGTATGCTAAGTTAAATGAAATAAACGCGTTAGTAAAGAGTTTGAAGAGGATAATAAGTTTAACACTCGTGACTTGTTTCTTTAAATAAGTCGATTTAGGTTAAAATAGTAATACTTCCTACAAGCCTATATAAAACCTAAATGAGCGTTTGAACTTCTACAAAAATTATTTTATTCAAACACATGTAATAAGTGTTAAGCTATTCTTATTCATTATAGTTATAGAACTTTCATTATTATATTATTGTTTCTGAAACCAATATATAAGCTAATAGCCAATTTAAAATATATTGTAGTCTTGGCAGAATGTAAGCAACATGAGCGATAGTTACATATTTTAATATATTAAAGATTGTATTCGTAATTGTACGATATTAACTTTAAAACTGAATTATATATCCTTTAACTTAAATGTATCTTCAGCCAAATAGGTTATAATACTTCAATATAATCAAACAATAATACTTTTATTCACCAGAAACACGTTTTTGCATAAGAACGTTGAAAGAATCCATTAAATCTATACCCTCGCACTCAAGCAGATGACAAACTAAAGCGTCACGATTTGGTTCGTTGCAAGGATGTGTGTATGTCCATCCAGTATAGTATAGATATCACTGAGGTTACTAGAGTACAAGGTAGGCTCGTTCCCGATACCGGCCAGCATTCAGCTCTACCCTAGCGCGCAGCGCTGCTGTGACGTCGGCTCGTGACCTAGCCGAGCTTGCTTCTCTTCAGTATATGCGACTGCGCGGTCTCGCGCTCGTTATTAGCTTCTTATTTATGTCAAGTATGCTAACAAAGTTACTGTGAATAGTAAATATTTGTGTGTTTTTTGATAAGCTGTCCTATTATTTATGTGTGAAATGTTACGAAAAGTATCGTACCAATACTACCGTTGCCGTGTGCAATAAAAGTCATCTAAGGGATATGGTGTTATACACAATACTTTCATAAATATTCTGATGTCGGACGAAGATATATTCACGACTGAACGGGATGGAAAATGAAGTCCTGACCTTCAGACCTAACTGCTTAACTTGCCTAAGAAAAGAAAATTAAAATTTCCTGCTGTACCCTTCCTTATTTGTGGTGTCTCCGAAAATGTTATCCAAGGGAAACATACTGCCCGTGAATCTAGGCATGATATTAGATTGACGAAACAAATAGTAAGTGATATCATGGCGGGTGAAAATATTTTGAGGACATGTCACCGCCAATATTTTTACTTTATGGAAAAGTCCATCCATCCGTCAAGTTATCCATCTCACCTTAAAACATATTTGAGAAACATTATTTCTCAAATGTAATAAATCACGTGGTTGTATTACATAAATATGTTTTGTACAAGATCATAATTTATTGTGTTACATGAACAAATTTATATAATACGATAGTTAATGAAAGAAATAAGGTGTTTGCTGACGTCAATGCTCACTTAAATTAAGTGTTAACTAATCAATATAAAATGAACAACCCTCTTGTATGTAGACCTATTCATTAAACCAATTTGGAGTGCAGTGAAAATCTTGAATTTATATTAATGTTCAACTGAGAGTGTCGAACTAAATATTTAAAAGGTAATATTATATTCGGCTACATTTATGTTATAAAAGTAGTGATTATAGAGAATGACAATAATAATGACTAATATGTGACCCCCTTCTAAAGCTGGTAATAATATGTGTAATAAAGTCGTCCTCCAAAATTGCAGTCAGGCACGTCCATGGGTGATATACTATATTCTATAAATATGCAGAGAAATGAAACCAAAGAAGGTGTATGTAGCTGTTGTTCATTGTGTCTCTCAAAACATGAGCAACGAAACGAGTCAAACAATTGTGAATAAGACTGAAACAATTAAAACATATCTTGAATAATTACAAAAGGAAAACAAAATATTGAAATTAAAACTATTGAAACGAAAATCTCTGGAAATCCGTAGGCTCTGGAGCATACTTATCTTATATATAATTTGATATACCCGTTTCCTGTTATAGAAATTACGAGGAAATGGCTGAACAAATTTTGACAAACGAACACTCATTTTAATGGTTAGGAGTCCAGGATGTCGGGAAAAATAGTATTTTTCCACGAAAACCCGATTTTCACCGATAGTTTTCACCGTGGAAACCGTTATTTGCATTATTTACTGCATGGCTGTAAATCTCTAAATCTTTGGCTAAAAAATAATAACTGAATCTTCATTGTTGGTCCGAACAAAGTCATCACATCTTTCAATCCGCAAATAAAATATTTCTGTTTGGATGCTGATTTCACTTTAGATGTTGGTCAAAACACACCTAGATTGAGATTGCCTGGACTGGGGAAGCATTTATTTATTATTGAAATGTTGCTATCGTTAATAATTCTAATTTAAATCAATAATATCGATCATATTTGCAAATTAAAAGGTTAAGTTGTCAGTTTCATGAAAATATGTTATATGTTTTGTTTCGCGCATGAGCTATAAAATATATAAATGATACAATGGTGTTTGAATATGTTTTAGTATGTATTATAAGATCAAAAACGATAAAATGATCTTGAACTATATTTAAAAATAGCCATTCTAAATAGTATCTAAATATGGGTTTTGGCGTTCATTTTTTTTTTCAAATAATGGGTTTTGATATTTATTTTATCAAATAGTAACACAACACAATACAAATAGAGTAAGTTCAGTTATGTTTACATGTTGCTACTAAATTTTGAAGGGGGGATATTTCAAAGTAATGTTTTCTGTACCACATCTATATTTTCAAATTCTCTCAGACACTCTCTCCACTCACACACACTATTAAACAAACTTTCACACGTTATATTTATCACATTCGATCTTAAACTATCTTTAAACTCATTCGCTTTCTTTGAAACTCTTTCTCTCTCTCTCAAACTTTCTCTCACATTTTCCCTCTCTCTCAAACACGCTCTGTCTCAAACACCCTCTCTGTCTCAAACACCCTCTCTGTCTCAAACTCCCTCTCTGTCTCAAACTCCCTCTCAATCTTTCTTTCTATTAAACTCTTGGTCTCAATTTTTCTTTCTAACTCTCTTTCACTCAAATTTTCTCCAACATTTTCTTTCTCTCTAACTTTCTCTCTCAAAGTCTTTCTCACATGCTCTCATATTTTCTCTCTCTTTCATAAAATACCTCTCACAGTCTCTTTCCCAAAATTTCACTCACATTTTCACACATTCTCTCTTTCTTACAAACATTCCCTCACACACTTTATCAGGCACTCTTCCTCACATACTCTCTCACACATACACTCTTTCACGTTCTCTCTCTCTCTCACACACAATCACTTTCTCGCTCACTTATAATAATAATAATAATAATAATAATAATAATAATAATAATGATAATAATAATAATAATAATAATAATGATAATAATGATAGTTAAGAATCTAGTCAAACCCATCATGTTTATATATATATGACCATTATAATATTGATGTTCACTGGCAACATTTATTTCATATGTCGCTATTATATACATTTAATAATACAATAGGCCTAGCTAAAAAAATATTCGTGTGGAGTTACTAACATTGCTTTAGTCCAGTAACTTTAGACGAAAATCGGGCCTCACTTCAGAAAAATGCCAAGTGAGTGAGCTGAATATTGGTTTCCAATTTTATTTTGCCTTTCTAAATAAGTTATCATAAGTCCCCATCATTCGATTGCACTAATACAATTTTACCGCGCGTAAAAGGTGATGAGAATTGTGTTCTTTATTGTTTTTCGCTATTATCTTCGTTTCTATTAATTTTATAACCATGTGATATACTAACAAAGAAAAAAGATCGGAAATGTATATACAAATAAGATGGTTTAGTGTTTTGCGAGCTACTGATCTATTGTTTTTGTTTGTAGAATTAAGATTATAGTTTTGTTGCTGTAAAGTTGTATGCAGGAGATATGTCAATGTTTTTAGAAATACTGTAACTATCTCGCATCAGTTGTGCTATCTATATTCAGATGAAACAACAAACAGTGCTTTTTACGAATATACCCGAACGTTTTCAATTTACATTTTAGGCCAAACGACTTTAGGCCAACTGCCGCGTTTCTGAGCCCACTCCTTCTGGGGACCGGATTTTTCCTATTTGCCTTTTATTTTCCTTGATCGTTACACAGAGGCAGTTGATGGATATATGCATTTCATGTTTTTATGAGTACGATATGTTAATTTTATAGGCTATAATTGGAAATTTTCTTGTTTTTTTTTTACTATTTTATTAATAAACGCCTTAGCGCGTCTATTTCGGCTTTGGCCCTTCTCTTTTTCACACGGTATGGATTTTATGATGAAACAGAAAGTCCGGTTTCATAGAAATTGTTAGTTGTGGCACACTTGTTTGGATTAGGTTTAGAAATAGAAACTTGTTAGATAGCTTCCAATGGGCGTAAGTTGGTTGGAGGACATTGGGAGCTGTGGCAGACATTTTGGGAGGAAACGAAAAATTTGAAATGTTGTCCTTTGACATGGTGAAGTAGAGCTTAGCTTTTCAAATGATAAAAACAAAAACTATATCTGAAAATATAACCCATTTCACTATTGATTATCTAGAAAAGTATGTATTGATTAAAATCATGTGAACCGCTTCAATGGTCGAATTGGCTAAGGCGTCACTCTCGCAGTAGACTAGATTGCCGATGACGGGGAGGTCGTAGATCGAATCCCGGTCGGGTGCACTGAGGGTGGTTTTAACTATGGGTTTTCACTCTTTCTCCATGAAAATGAAGATACATTTCCTCTAAACTCCACCTTCCTTACCCGTTTCATACTATCCTAATTTGTACATACGAGTATAGTCCGAATGAGAAGTGTGACGCTGTGCTAAAAAAAATAATAAAAACAGCTGAGTGTGAATTGGCTGTAGGTAATAAAATAGTACAGTAGGTAGTAAAACCAACCTTACATTAATTGTGTGCTTTGTCTCCTTAAGAGCATATTCTGATGCCTCAAGCCCATATTTTAAGGCGATTGGCCCTTTTCATTCGGCGTGGAAATGCAGAGCCATGGCAACAAACGGTTATCTTCAAGAATTTTTATTATTTTGCAATTTTCTTTTCGGAAACGGTTTGTTCAAGAATAGAAGCATGTTTATTAAGTTATACTTTTTATACACACCCCTCATCTATAGTTTTAACAGTGATCAAATATGGATAAAATTGATATTTCTCAATAGAAAACTGCTGGCTTCATAACAAAAAATAAGAAAATGTAACAATTAATAAATCGATACATTATCTTAGAAGGGGTGTTGAAAATATTAACACAAAAATTTCACTCGTTCTCGAGAAAGCTGATATTTCCAAACGTATGATTTTTTTCCGCAAGACCTGTCCGGTAGCTAGCGCCATCTACGGTTTCTGTGATCCATTGTTTCTTGTTGGCGCGGAAGGATACTTTGGTCAGTTGTGAAGCCACGCGACGCCTTTCACCCTCTCACCCACCCCCCCACAAAATAAATTTTAGAATTGCACTCGACAGGGCCAAGAGCCTCAATGTCTTAGAGTACCTGTATTATTTGTGTTATTTTACAATTATTGGTCTTATCTATCAAAAGTGACAACATACTTGACGTATGAATACGTGAAATTAGAGATAATGTTTATAGATGCCAGATATGAAGTTGAAATGTATAGTATTTATTACATTATACTTAATTTATTAATAACAGTTTTGTATTTAGCCTTTTTCTAAAAACATAAATATGTTATTACATTGCCTTCTTATATTCCTAAATTATTCTGAAACAAATTGAACTGGACTTCGATGTATGAACGGTCGGCCATTTTATAATGCCTAATAAATACACATTACAATGTAAAACACAATACTATAAAATATGTTTTATTATTTAAAACATATAAGTATGTTAATTTTATGCTTTGGTTGTATCAATCAAATTAAATTGCACAGATATCGCCGGTCATATTATTTGGGATAGTAATAATAATTCCACACAAAGACAGAAGTTTTAAACCATTTACCCAATTGCAGTCCATGTTTGCAACACCGGACCGTGTAGAGCGCAGCACTCTCGCTTTTTCACACGAAAAGTAGTCAATTGATCAGTATTTGCATCATAAGGTGTTTGCTTGTATTGAACTAGGCCCACGATTTCCACCATTTATTTATACTATGATGCACCTCTTTTTATTTGTTTGCCAGTATATCAGTAATCAGTAGATGCTTTGGGCGGTTTGGCTAGTCAAATTTTATTGACAAAATAATTGATTTTGATGTTTTATATAATAAGTATTTCATTAAATCTAATGGGCACAACAACAGACCATGTTGGAACACCCATTACCTAATTGAAGTTGTTCACAAAGGATAATTGGACAAATTAAAACAATTAAATTGATATAACAAGAAGAACTCATAAATGATCACACCTAGCTCTGTATTAGATCCAAGCGATGTTACCACTCTTCTAATATAATACTATCAATTTAGTCTAAATATAAAGTCAAGCCAACCAATAACACAGTAATTACGAACAGGTATTACATTAGTTCTATCAGGAAGAACAGTTCAACCTGTGAGTTACAAATGCTACTAAAACTACATTAATAAGTCAGTTCGAGTGATCTGCGGTTGTATGTTTCAAAGGTAGTAGAGTATCAACATCTATAAAATGATAGTAAAATACAGTGGCGTGTGGTCAATTCTGAACAAAGGGAAGCAATGAGGCTACAATGAAGGGGGCCTGATGGAACCTAGTTTGGAAGCTCTCAATGGCCCTTTCTTGTTTGTTTTTGGTAAAATTTAAAGTATAACGGTGACTATGCTTTATTAATCTTAGCTAAAACATTTGTATAGTGAAAAATAAATAAATTAATCTTAATTCTATGAACTGACCTGTTTTTTATTATTTGTACGGACAAGTTAGTCCCTTTATGGATTGGTAGTACCATCTCAACCCATTTTACTTTGATATTTTTTTTAGCTAAAACAAAGTCAAAAGTTGACTTTGAAAACCAGAAACCACCTCCAAAACTGTTAGGTCTATAATCTGTGTATCTCACAGCTCCTTGATATCTCTCACAGCTCCTTGATATCTCTCACAGCTCCTTGATATATCTCACAGCTCCTTGATATATCTCACAGCTCCTTGATATCTCTCACAGCTCCTTGATATCTCTCTCAGCTCTTTGATATATCTCACATCTCCTTGATATATCTCACAGCTCCTTGATATCTCTCTCAGCTCTTTGATATATCTCACATCTCCTTGATATATCTCACAGCTCCTTGATATCTCTCAGAGCTCCTTGATATCTCTCACAGCTCCTTGATATCTCTCACAGCTCCTTGATATCTCTCACAGCTCCTTGATATCTCTCTCAGCTCCTTGATATATCTCACATATCCTTGATATATCTCACAGCTCCTTGATATCTCTCACAGCTCCTTGATATCTCTCTCAGCTTCTTGATATATCTCACATCTCCTTGATATATCTCACAGCTCCTTGATATATCTCACAGGTTCCTTGATATCTCTCAGAGCTCCTTGATATCTCTCACAGCTCCTTGATATATCTCACAGCTCTTTGTTATCTCTCACAGCTCTTTGATATCTCTCACAGCTCCTTGACATATCTCACAGGTTCCTTGATAATCTCTATCTGTGGCTCACAGTAAAATATAAAATATATCTTATCTATATTATCAAGCCTCTACCGTAGGAAGTTTGTAACCACAGTAGTTGTTATTATTATTATTTAATTATTCCTCGTGGAGGACGAAGCATCACAGGTTGACGGCGACACTAAAGTAACAAAGGATAAAGAAAGCACGAAGAAGTGACACAACAATCCTTTAATAATGTGGAAGAAGAGCTAATGCAAGTAGAAGACGTGGAAGAAGAAAACGAGTATCTTCCGGCCTTGCAACAACTCGATAATGTTGTTCCATCAAATATATGAAGTCTTAGTCATAATTACGAATATTGTAATGCTCTGTACTATAATTGAGAAACACAGGAAGACTATCAAAGTATATTGGCTGCTGTCACCGTGACAAAGTTTTTCTAACCTCTTCTATCAAACAATATACATTCTTACAGCAGGTTGTAATTGGACATGTTGCGCGAACAAAGAACTATAATACATGGGTTTAACAGTGCATTAGCGATGGCTAGTGGATACAATAATAAACAGCTGGTGTTCCAACGTCTACAAAATTCCCGATGGACCACTTCACGTGACTGGCTCTGGGGACACCAACATACGATGCAGTATACCATGGTATTGGACCACTTCACGTGACTGGCTCTAGGGAACACCAACATACGATGCAGTATACCATGGTATTGGACCACTTCACGTGACTGGCTCTGGGTCACCAACATACGTTGTTTGTACTTCATTCAAGCCGTGATTCATAGAAGACTCTCGGATCTACCTGCTACAAACCACCAGGTCTGGGACTGGTGTAGAACACTCTCGGATTTTCCTGCTACAGACCACCAGGTCTGGTACTAATCTCTGGCGGAACACAGTGTGCAATGAATAACTTCACAGGATCCGGAAGTTAAGTCGTTCAAGTGTTCTCTTGGCGTGCAGCAACTCATCAAAGTTCGGTAATGACATGTAGAAATAATTACAAAAACTTTATACCGTCTTCTCTTTGTTCTTGAAAGAGCACATTGAAACATCCCAGAAGGTATATTTTTTATAATATAGGGTGAACCCAAAAGAACCTATATAATTGATTTTTCGATGGTATCTTAGAAAAGAGAGTACAACAATCGTTTTGCGTCTGTTATCCATCGCAACCCGCAAAAAACTATTTCCCAATACAGAGAAAAGGTCCCAAACCGGGAGACACCCGGATACATGTTGCCTATCTTGTGGAGACACATGGATACATGTTGTCTGTCGTGTGGAGACACTTGGATACATGTTGCATATCGTGTGGTGACACCAGGATACATGTTGCCTATCGTGTGGTGACTCCTGGATACATGTTGCCTATAGTGTGAAGACACCCGGATGCATGTTGCCTATCGTGTGGAGACACTTGGATACATGTTTCCTATATTGTAGAGACACTTGGATACATGTTGTCTGTCGTGTGGAGACGCTCGGATACATGTTTCCTATCATGTGGAGACACTTGGATACATGTTTCTTATCGTGTGGAGACAAATGTATACATGTTGCCTATCGTGTGGTGTCACATGGATACATGTTGCCTGTCATGTGCAGACAGCTTTGGGCCTTATCCCGAATCGTGTGAAAGGGGCTTTAGTTTTCCCTTTATACATAAGCAAAGTTTTAGTTTTCTAGGTCGATCGGTTTTTTACTCACCCATGTGTGTGGTCATGCAGTTTAAGGAGTAATACTCGCAATATATAGGCCTATAAAAAATAAACTCTCGAGGTTCACAACCGCTGGTTTTCCTAAATATATATACAATATTTAAGATGTTGATGGTCTTCTGTTTGCCATCCTTCCACACCTGCAATCACGCAGTTTAATACTTCAGGCTCACAATATAATTATGTAGCAGCAAAACAATCTAGACGATGTTTTCTGTACTTGATCCCCTGGTTGTACAAATGTAAAGTTTGTAGGTAATTTTGTATTCATTTTTAGTCGTTTGGGACTTTTAGGACATATTTTCATGTTTTGAATAATATCTTCGTCATTTTCAAGCATACAAGTTGAATAATACTGATGTTTTGTACATTTTGAATATGGTACTCAAACAAAGGTATTATCACCACACATTTGTCTGATTGACAAGATAATGTAATACTCTCTTTATATTTGTGGTAGTACAATCCACCACATTCCTGGGTAAGCGCTGTAGTTACTGCTTCATGTTTACTGAAGGTTTCTCAATCAATTGCTATTTTAGTTGAATTGTTTAAAAGGCTTGTCTAATATATTTATGTGCATCCTTAAAGAGTTTTAGTGTGTATTTTTTGGTCACTTTTTGTAAATTTGAAGTTATTTTTTTAATATCCTTTATGTCATTGTATTATTAATGTTTTTACAATATTTAGGTTATACAAATCCTGACCCTGGTTATTAACTACCTGATGTAAGGGATAGAACTGTTAAAAGGGGTGAAGTAAAATGCACCCGCAATAGCGTGTAGGGAAGAAGATTAAATCAACCCTCTACACCCGGGCAATATTTGCCAATAGGAGTCTATATAGAGCTAGTAGTTTACATAGAACCAGTAGCAGTCTATATAGAGCTAGTAGTTTACATAGAACCAGTAGTAGTCTTTATAGAGCTAGTAGATGTCAAGATAGAACCAGTAGAAGTATATAGAGCTAGTAGTTTACATAGAACCAGTAGGAGTATATATATACATATATAGAGAGCTAGTAGTAGTCTATATAGAGCTAGTAGTAGTATATATAGAGGTAGTAAATGTCTACATAATACCGGTAGTAGACAATATAGACTAGTAGGAGTCTGTATAAAACCAGTAGCAGACAATATAGAGCTAGTAGTAGTCTGTATAAAACCAGTAGCGGACAACATAGAGCTAGTAGCAGTCTTCATAAAACCAGTAGCGGACAATATAGAGCTAGTAGTAGTCTGTATAAAACCAGCAGCAGACAACATAGAGCTAGTAGCAGTATAATGTGAACGTGAGTCTCACCTTGCAAATAATAAATGTGTAGCTACGAGACAACTATCACTGTGAGATGTGACAGAAGCATCTCACAATCTCACTGTTATACATGTTGATATTCACTAGAATCACTTTTAACGTGTACTTTATGAACAATGATTATATCAACACACAACCTACAAACCCACTAAAATTAATACAACGCCAAGGGTCGAAAACTTACAAATGTCTAGTTTCATTCATACTGGGAATCGAAACATGGACTTCTAATAGAATATATAGATATGTATCGACTACTATAATTTAATTGTAAGAGCCATTGAAGAGTTTAAAAATGATTGTGTACTTAATAGAGGAACAATTTATGTTTTAGATAAACTGTGTAAACAAAACCTACTGTCGAGTTGATTTTAATATAGGCCTAACTGTAGACCATAGATTCCCCAGAGGTCGAAAAGAAAGTAGTGAGATTGTGAAAACTGTAGACCATAGATTCCCCATAGGTCGAAGAGAAAGTAGTGAGATTGTGAAAACTGTAGACCATAGATTCTCCAGAGGCCGAAGAGAAAGTAGTGAGATTGTGAAAACTGTAGACCTCCAGATTATAATCAATCCTGACATTTTATGTGCGCTCGAATCCAAAATTAAGAGTTATCTTTTAATTTTGATTATCATCCTCAAATTAGGTACAGTTTACCGATAGCTAATTTTTTTTAATTAGATTTTATAAAATGTTTCTAACTATTTTGTTCAAAATAGATTTCTGGGCAGTGTTTGACAGGATTAATAATGTTTATATTTTTATCTTAAAAAAATTTTAATCATAGCTGATCGAGCTTTGAAAATTTTTAATTGTTTGGTAATTGGTTAAAGGTTTTGCTCAAAATTGCTATCTGGGTATTTTTTTCATAATAAATGACAATGTAAATAAATATATATTTTTAAATAAATACATTCAAGGGTGGTTTACTAATCTCATATTTTAGAAAGTATACATAATTATAAAATTATATCATCTATATAGTTACAAAATGTGTGTTTGGTGTTGCAGGATGAATAAGAACATATTTTTATTTTTACAAATATAAATTATTTGAGGGTAGTTTAGTAATAACTGATACCTGAAAATTTGAAATTATTTAAAGATAGCTTGAACAGTTTTGTTTATTTCATATCTATATATTATGATAAACAAAATAATATGTTTATTTTATGAGGAAAACTTATTTAAGTTCAGTTTACTAAAAATGTACTTTTGTAAATATTCCGAACTCTCTAAAGGAAGATATGAGCCTGTATAAGTTGGCCAGCACACAAATTGGTTTCATTTATATTTGACTGCGTCTTACTACCCGTCCGGTCCATCATTTAACTAAACTAATGGTGTTGGGATTAAAGGGTAAGATTCAGAGAAAATGTACTTATGTTTGTGTGGAGGGAAAGTGTGAAAACAGTGCCACGCCCGGCTGGGACAGTGTTGGTAACCTGGTGGTGAGGGAACTAACTTATAGTTACCAACTATACATTTACTTGAAGCAAATAACAGTGCATCCAGCTATGGAAATAAAATGTTGTTTTATCATAATATTTAAAATATTTTACTTTCACAATTTACTGAAATCAAGAGGCCAACATATTCTCGATGTTTAACCTTTTAAAAAGTGATTTAATTCTTAACTAAAGTTCATTTTATTATCTAGAAACGAACAAACAGAGCTAAAGAAGAAGCAGCGGTAGAAAGTGGAGTTTTCCACTGTTTCATGACTCCCTGAAATCGAAAAATTTGTTTTTGTGACGCTGTCTGTACCTCGGACTAGATCAGGCTAAAACTTGGTATCTGGGGTTTTCATAAGGTCCCCCCCAGTGGGGTTTTGGAATTAGATATCTAACCCTAAATTTAAAGATAGTTTACTGAAGGGCAAAAAGAGAAAAAATTGATTTTCTAAAATCTGCTTTAAAGATTTTGATTAAATTTTGTATCCAGACATTGTTTAACATTTTAAACAAAATGGCAGCTCTAACTTTCCCATGATTATGACTTATAGGATACCTTAAAGGAGTGGAATTTTCTAATTTTGGTTATATTTTCACTATTATTTGAAATAATAAATAGCTTACCAATGTAAAGTTGTAGTACTATTAAAAATAGAATAAATTTTATATTGGAATATGTGTTTGTAAAACAACCATATTTTTTTTTATTGAGTAGGCCTACTTAGAAATACAAAATTGATTGTTATGCTCTTTGTTGGACAGAGATGATCCTCTTTTCTCAATGTTTCTGTAACAGTATATATTATTATTGGTATGCTCTTTGATAGAGTGTTCTAAAGAGCGTATATTACTTCGTTCCACAGATTCTACGAGTTTTTAGTAAATGTCTCTACTTTAAGATTAAAGAGAGAGTAAGTTTATGGTGCGCACTGTACCATTTGTTTATTACTGTAGATATTTCTGTTTCGATACTTTTACTCATATGGTAACTTACACCTTGATATCAAAATAAACAATCATTTGGATTTAATTGCTGTATTTATCTTAGTAATAACACTCTGATAAAATGTTCCTATACTTGTTTAGAAATAGGGTGGACATATCACAATGTTGTGATTATTACTGATGTAATGGAACAGAAAAAATAATAGTTTTATTCAAAGTTTTGTTTATTAAAAACATTAAAAAACATAACATTCGGATAAAATACCCTGCTTATTTCCATACCGATATGTATCCTATTGTTATCAATAATTTTGTCTCGAGAGCCTACGCCTAGTTGTCTTAAGGACAGGTTCAGACAACTTTAGGCTCGAAAGTTCTGGTTTAACTTTGTCTCGAGAGCCTACGCCTAGTTGTGTTGAGGACAGGTTCGGCCAACTTTAGGCTCGAAAGTTCTGGTTTAACTTTGTCTCGAGAGTCTACGCCTAGTTGTGTTGAGGACAGGTTCGGACAACTTTAGGCTCGAAAGTTCTGGTTTAACTTTGTCTCGAGAGTCTACGCCTAGTTGTGTTGAGGACAGGCTCGAAAGTTCTGGTTTAACTTTGTCTCGAGAGCCTACGCCTAGTTGTGTTGAGGACAGGTTCGGACAAATTTAGGCTCGAAAGTTCTGGTTTAACTTTGTTACGTCACAGATAGATTTCCTGACGCTCCTTCAAACTTTTATTTCGTTTTCCCGAAAACATAACAAAGACGAGTGATGTGAACATTTGTGTTGCTGTTCCTTGCTGTTCCTATTATTGTGATAACAGCTGACAGGTCTATTTATAAACTGAAGTGGATAAAGAAACCTCTCCGATATGGCTCAAGACGGGTCGAGAACTGTAGCATGTATTAACGACGGAGAGCCCGAGAACACGGACACTGGGGTTGTAGGAGACGCGAAAAAAGGCCAGTGATTTCGCAGTTTTTATATAAAAACATTTGTCCAAAATATTCACCAGTAGCGACGTTTAGTTTAATTCTGTACACCTGGTGATATCAACAGTTGTTGAATATCTGTTGAGGGTGTCCTAGAATCTAACTACAACTTTTTTTCTTCATTTAAAAAGTTTGTCATCTAATGATGCTATGCTTGTGTTTATATTACCGTGTGTAGAAAATTAACTCTATGTTTGTATGGTAGAAATATTTTTATTTATTTTGGCCAAAAAAACTTTTGCTATAAAAACTGTAAATTCATTTACCAAAGGTCAAAGCCAGAAAGAAAAACTTTGTTTCAAACCTCTTGTTATGTGTGAGCAATTTAAACATATTTCATTTTAATTTTTACTCCAACACCTTATCTCAGTTGGTAGCACTGAACTAAAGCTTCCAGGTTCGATTCCCCTGCGTAGTCGAGAAATTAATCATTAGAGAAATTGGGGTTTACCCCTTTTACGGTGATGAAATCTACGGTCGGGGGACTTGTTGCTGTGTCTGTTTGAGACTTAAGTTAGTTTGTAAGCGTGAAGCTGATATAATCAATTGGTTCTGAAGTTTCACGTTAAATACACCAACCAATACATATTTTGTATTAATAACTTTTACTATGCGCCTCGTTTGAACGTATTTTGTTTGTGTGGTGTGCACTGGGCCGGGATTCATACCCTGACCCCACCGTCATCAACAAACAAGTCTGCATGCCCATCGATGAGGGTGGTTTCAAATATTAGTTAGAAATTTAAAAAATTAGTCAAACGGATAGTCTGAATAAGTTAAGCCTAGGCCTACATATCTTTTCAAGCTTCTATTGTTCAAGATGGCCGATGTGCGCACTCTCGAATCATGTAGCAGCGAAACTTTCAATCGTTTAATTCAGAGGAAGCCGGGAGTTTAGCTCTATCGAACAAAACCGTAAGAAACAAGATAAGCCAATATAAATGTCGAGATTTTCAACTCCATGGTAGCAAGTTAGCGACTCGAGAACGATCATAAGCAGGGAGACGAGAATATCTCGAGGCTAGTTAGTGTAGCGGCACTCAATGAACGGAAATAGTCTCCCAACGAGAAACATGTGTCAAACCGGTGGACGAACTCATTTACAAGTGAGGCTCCCTTTTCTCTGGCTCGCGGAGTTCAAGTAAAACATAGAGAGATCACTTCACTGTCCTTCATGAAAAACTTCTGTTGACCTATGTGGTCTTGGGGTAAAGTGCTCGCCTCAGGACCAGATGTTAGTGGGTTCAAACCCAGCCAAAGTAAAAATCTGTAGCACAACTTCCTTTGAAGGGGAAGTAAAGCCGTTGGTCTCGTGTCGATTGTGGCATATAAAACAACCCTAGAAAGTATGTTAAGATACCTTTTCTGACAAAATTGGAAGGCCCTTTCGTTCTCACTCATAGAAATTCTTGTGCGCTGATATAATCAGTGGATTTAGAAAGTGCACGTTAAATACCTCAAATAAATAAACCGTTAGAACTCTACTTGTACTGATGTAAGTTCTTTATTCTTTGTAACAGCCTTCCTTATTTATTTTTAATATAACTGTGGATAAAATCTCTAAATATTGGAAATACATAGATAGGCCTACTTTTTTTTATTAGAACAGTTGTCGTATGTTTGACTGGTAGATTCATAATTATTTAATAAGAAAATAAATATTTCACTTTTCCAAGACAATTATATGCGACATATGTTTTCTAGGCCTAAAATGTGCTGAAGGTGTTGCACTGGACGTAATGGAAGTTTCGAGTAGATTAAGCTTTCTATTTGTGTCATATTAGTTTTCCAGTTTTGTGTAGTAAAATGGTTCTATATTTTCCTCTTATTAAGTTAATTTATAAATCTTGAAAAACTTTTTTTTTACAAAATATTTGTATAATTGAAGTTTTGTTTTTGAAATAGAAATATTCTTAACATTCTACATTAAAAATCGCCTGATATAATCGTTTGAAGTCACTGTACTAATTGTGTGCTAACATCTTTCCACGATTATGTACTATCAGATAGTTTTTATAAAACTGTTTTATTCTACTATCGCTATCCAACCAAAATTGAACAAAGAGTAAGTAGAAAGTAAGACATTTTTCTACCATATGAATTTACTTAAGTACATAATTCTATTTTTATCAATTATTCAATATGGTACTAAACAATTTTAGTGTAATTATTATAAATATTTTCGTGTGATAATAATTTGATGAAAAATTTAAAGCATTTTTTCGCATAGTGTTAACCCGGAATAGTTTATAAAAAGAAAGCACATACATACAAATTAGAATTGACAAATATATATCACACTAGAATGGGTTTAAGACTTATTATTATTATTATTATTATTATTATTATTATTATTATTATATTAAATAATAATAAGAAGTTTATAACTTAATTAATATTAATAAAATAATAATAATAATAATACTAATACTAATAATAGAGATTACTGCGAACAACATATCATTTGACAGGGTTTATGAGTTTTTATATTTAGGAACAATTTTAACCAGCACTAACGAAATTAGATTGGAAATTAAAAAATGAATACAGTCGGGAAATGAATGTTATTACTCGGTCAGTAAGTTGTCTACATCTCGCCTGCTGTCAAGGAATGTAAAACTCAGAATATATAAAACAATAGTTATACCGGTTGTTCTCTATGGGTGTGAAAAGTGGTCTCTTACCTTTCATGACGAAAACAAATTTAGGCTGTTCGAAAACAAGGTGCTTAGGAAGATATTTGGTCCAAAAAGAAATAGGATACTGAGGAGTGGAGGTGGTTACACAATGATGAATTACATACCCTGTATTTATCACCATGCATTGTTAGGATAATAAAGTCTCATAAATTACGGTGAGCAGGAAATGAAGCGTTAGTGGGATAATCTAGGACCTTGTTCAGGGTACTGACTGGAAAACCCAATGGGAGGAACTAGATGTAGATGGGAGGATACCATTAGAAAGGACCTGAAAGAGATAGGGTGTAATGAGGTTGACTGGATATGACTTGCTTAAGATAGCAATAGTGTGTAATGAGGTTGACTGGATAGAACTAGCTCAAGATAGAGATAGGGTGTAATGAGTTGAACTGGATAGAACTATCTCAAGATAGAGATAGGGTGTAATGAGTTGGATTGGATAGAACTAGCTCGAGATAGGAATAGGGTGTAATGAGTTGAACTGGATAGAACTATCTCAAGATAGGGATAGGGTGTAATGAGTTGTAATGGATAGAACTAGCTCAAGATAGGGATAGGGTGTAATGAGTTGAACTGGATAGAACTATCTCAAGATAGGGATAGGGTGTAATGAGTTGAACTGGATAGAACTATCTCAAGATAGAGATAGGGTGTAATGAGTTGGATTGGATAGAACTAGCTCGAGATAGGGATAGAGTGTAATGAGGTGGACTGGATAGAACTAGCTCGAGATAGGGATAGGGTGTAATGAGATGGATTGGGTATAGCTAGCTCAAGATAGGGATAGGTGGCGTAATTTTGTAAGTGCGACAGTGCACTTTCGAGTTCCTAATGTTAGAGAGTGAATAAACTTAATTATAATTTGCGATATAGTTATAAAACCTTATAAAAATAATATATTTTTTACAATTTGTGGATCTTATATACTGAATGTAATGATTTAAAGTGTTTTATCTAAGAAGGATTTAATAAACTAACTATTTTAATCCGTTTCACATTTAATAGTCAGATAAAATGTTGAGGAAGCATAAGCATTTAGTTTTTTGATGCGTGGAAATAGAATTGAAGCTCAAAATTACTTTCCCATATTTAAATTTCCATTTGCAAAAAATTATCAACGAACTATTCTTGAAAGTACGTAGTTATAGGTGCCAATAAAGGGGTTGAAGCTCATTTGGCCCCTTCAAAAAAAATTCTAGGGTCCTTCCTTCCTCCCCTCCCCCCTTTTACCCAAAGTGAGGGAGAAAATGTAGAAAAACTACAAATCTAACTTAAGAGAAAAGAAACAAATAAATAAAATAGGTTTATTTTTTTCAAAACCCAACCAAAATTGATTAAGGATGAAAAGAACGTTTAGTTTTAAAATGACCTTCCAAAGGAAAATAAAATAAATCACCAGCAGGAGCGCTAGTAGTAGAGTACACTGCATACGAGAACTTATGTTCGCAATCTGGAAAGATCGAACATTTTCGTGATTGGCTTATGGCTATCTCTATATAACAGAGTATTCTGCTAGCGCTGGATCAGTCCAGTTAAAAATCAGCACGTAATTGAGTGAGAAACATTAGTTATTTTACGTAAAAAGATCTAAATGGGTAAGTGAAGTGAAAAAGTGTCATCAGTGGGTCCGAAAACAATTTTGCTGTCACAAGGCGAAACTTGTGAACGGACGTCAACAAAAACAAACTACTGAAGGACAAAAACATAGTCTTCATAAAATATATTTTCATCTCCACTGGCTGAAAACTTAACCAAAGTTGTAATATGGAGAGTCGAAATTCGCAGTTTTCTGTAAGATTTGCAAATCAATATTCAATTAAAAATGCATTAAATGTTCATCAAAATTAGAATTGACTTTCATTGTATCAGGCTCCAAAACTAGAAAAACACTGCTTGTAAAATTCAAAAAACGTAAAAAAATTGGAATGTCAATGAGAATCTTTCTTAAAGATGGAGTTCATGGAGGCTGGCGTGAATGTTTCGTGCAAACTTTTCAATGCTAGATAAATATAAAGGGTAGAAAACAGAATAGATGTGATGAAGATACTCTCATCCCTTAAGTTTCTGGCCGTCCAAGGACTCACAATTCAGGGGCACCCTGAGGAGTAAAGTAACTTTGTAATCTTTTGAGGCTGCGGTTCGAAGACTGCCCAATTTTAAAGAATGAATGGATCGATATTAATTTAAATGGTATTCTCATGAAACTTGCAACAAAAAGTTTGGAGATCATGAACTATCACTTGACATGTACTTTGAATTCTCGGAAAACTGATGCAAAAATACTACGCGATCATCGTGGACGAGACATCTGATATCTTTGTTCAGGAACTAGTTTCCATCTGTTTCAGAAATTTCACGAGGAATCTTGAAATAGAATAAATGTTTTTTGTGATCTATGATACAATGAATACCGAGTCTGAAATGTTTCTCCATATTATGTTGGATGACCTTCGTAGATACCATTTATCAGTACTAACTGCACATAACAATGTTTTGATGGCGCTCAGAGCGTGGCAGGGAGATTTTAGTGGGGTACAGATCAGAATGAAGAGGGAACAATCAAGAGATGTCTTCGTGCATTGCGTGGCTCAATCTTTGAGTCTTACGTTTCAAGAAATGGTCAAGCAAATTAATGGCTGCCGTAACGCACTTAACCTGGTAAAAGACATAATAAATTTTGTCCGAAACTCTCCAATCGGGTATGCGTCTTCAAAACC
Source organism: Timema genevievae (assembly GCA_902155825.1). Lineage (NCBI taxonomy): Eukaryota > Metazoa > Arthropoda > Insecta > Phasmatodea > Timematidae > Timema > Timema genevievae. The sequence goes on from CABFWO010004879.1 coordinate 41,293, forward strand.
TTCAAAGTCAGGTCAGTGACGGATCATCTAAGAATCTACGTTACTTTTTCCCAAAACACACACATACACACACACACACACTATATATATGTATATACAACATAATTTTATTTATTTGATCAGATTCACACTGGTGCACACGTGGATAAAGGCGGCAGTCTTATCTAACTTTAATGGAAAGTGATGAATCCCGGACGGATGTGTTGAGGTTTTATGGTATTTCACTCTCCCTACATACAAATGCTACTACGTTTTCTCTTAAATAAAACCACTATCACTCTTAGCCCGGACATGCGGTAAGACGACGTGAAACAAAAAGGTCATATTAATGCATGTGTACATTAATATTATATCTATTATAGTATATAAATTATAGATGACCGGATAGCCATATCCGTGTCTAATATTCCATATTTCCTAAATTTAAACTTATGTATCGCGCCTACAGAACAATTTTTTTTAGTAATTATTTGCTCCGTAGAAAGTTATAACAATGATCAGGTTAAGATGGTTAAATACACCTCGGGCTGGAATATAACCAATGTCTTTGTTAAATAGTCCCAGGGAACAACTCAGGTGGGATTAAAGGGACACCAGATAAGGATAGTGTTTTGAAGTTCTTATTACAAAACACTTGTTTTGGCGCAATAAATAAAAGGTTGATTCAGGTAAACTGTTTAGTTTGATTTTATACATAGCTACATTAATATCAACAGTTCTTGAATACTTGTAATGAGCAACATGGAGTTTAATGACAACTTATTCACTTAATTAAAAAGTTTATCATCAAGTCACCATTCCCATGACAAACATTTTAAGAACTATTGATATTACTAGGCCTGTGTTTAGAAACTTATACTAAATGTTTATACCGAAGTAACAAAAAGAAGTAAGAAAAAATCAAAAAATTGAGGAATTTCAAAATGGGTCTGCGCTTTGGTAGAAAATTGAAATTTAACAGGCAGGTAGAAAGGTTTCTAAGAGTTAATAGGAGAAAATGGGTTGTTTAAAATTTCAAAAACTAATAGTTAACGACTACTTTATTTCTCAGTGTGGTAGAGAACTGAAATTAGGCAGGCAGGTAAAAATATCATTCCAAATATATATAAAGGTTGAAAACGTTAAGTTTAAAATATTTTGTTGGTATTTGCATGAAATAATAGTAGTAAATCATTAATAAAACCCACCCTCAACACATCCAGCTGGGATTTGAGGTCCGACCTCCCTGACAGTGGTAAGTCGAGACTAGATGAGCTTGACATTTAGACGGCGTGCCCACCGGCGTGGTCTATAACAATTACTGACACAACGCTTTGAACTTGGTGGAACTCTTAGCTATGTTTTAATAGTGTTTTTATTTACAATTGGTTGGTTGATTTTTCTTTAATATTCTAGTAAAATTGAGGTAAAATTTGGGCTCAACTTAAATATCCTCCACTTTAATTTAGTCGAGACAGTGTGGGGTCTAAATTCCATAAGTAACAAAAACATATTGAGTTTATACAATAACATTTTCAAAAATGGGTTTTCAGTAAAAGAACCTAATTAAGTTTTCCTAATAAAAACAAACACCTCATCTTGTTAATCACAATAAACACTCCTTATATCTCATTTTTAAACCAAACTATTCAAATATTTCAAATATATTTTAAATTTTCAAGAATAATTTGTTTGTTAACTACCGGTACCCCAAAATTATTTGTAATATGATAAATAAAAACGTATTTTTATTTAAAACTATTTCCAGATACCCATTTAAAACTAAATATCCAAGGTCAATTAAAAAAAATTCAAATTTTATATAATTTGTCGTAATTAAGCTACCTTTAAATTAATTTTATTTTTGAAAACCGAACAATAATTATTATTGATTATGTAATATAGTCCCCCAACACCAATTTTGAGAAAAGTGATTAGTGCTATTTAAAAAAACTAATTTTACAAAAATCAGTCATTAGTAAACTATAGTAAAATGTCTTTTTTTTAAGAAAAACAAATAGTTATTTTAATATAAAAAACATAATTACCCATTTTGAACCAAATCGCTAAAGCCATTTTTTTAATATTCCAATTTAAAAAGAAAGGCATTATTAAACTGACTACCTGCAAACAAATTCCCCAAAAAAACAAGTATACAGTTTTATTTGTAATGTCAAACACTTCACAGATACTCATTATAAACAAAATCGTCAAGAGGCATTTTCAAAATGTCTCGAATTGTTTAAATTCTCTCTTCAGTAATCTATCCTTTAGCAAATTTGTATCCAAAAGTCAAGTTAAAAATGTTATTTCGGAGGTCAACTGCTCCATAGATATCCATTTTAAACAAAATCGTTAGAGACATTTTCGAAAAATTTGAAATTCAAAAAAATCTCTTATTAATTTGAGGGAGAGGGTAAAAATAATACAAACTTCTTGGGGTATAAAATCTAACTATTTTCGCTACCCCTCCGGAAAATCTGTCGGGATGGCTAAGCGGGTAGGAAGGGAAGCGATGAAATAAGTTGTGGGGTCGATTTCAGTCTTCAACAATTAGAGAGTTAGTACAAGGTGTGATGTTTGGTCGTTAAAGGTCAGTTTGAAAAATATATGAGAAGGTAGATACTATCTTGTACTAGCAATCGTCTAGGCAGAGGCAACTCCGACCATACTTGAAGAAGACTTTTACTATAAACCTTCGGTCATCTTCCAACCAACCTTTGGTTTCCAAAACTTGATCACGGATGGACACACAGAAAAACATGGGGACGTACAGAATTGTAAAATGAGTGAAGATAGAATAGTTTAATATAATTAAGAATATTAATTATACATCCCTCGAGTAAAGCTTTAGTTTAATATAATTAAGAAGATACATCACTTGAGTGAAGCCATAATTTAATATATTTAGGAAGATTAATAATACATCACTTGAGTGAAGCCATAGTTTAATATATTTAGGAAGATTAATAATACATCACTTGAGTGAAGCCATAATTTAATATATTTAGGAAGATTAATAATACATCACTTGAGTGAAGCCATAATTTAATATATTTAGGAAGATTAATAATACATCACTTGAGTGAAGCTATAGTTTAATATAATTTAGGAAGATTAATAATACATCACTTGAGTGAAGCTATAGTTTAATATATTTAGGAAGATTAATAATACATCACTTGAGTGAAGCCATAATTTAATATATTTAGGAAGATTAATAATACATCACTTGAGTGAAGCTATAGTTTAATATAATTAGGAAGATTAATAATACATCACTTGAGTGAAGCTATAGTTTAATATAATTAGGAAGATTAATAATACATCACTTGAGTGAAACAACATTTTATAAATTACACTTAAACATGCAAGCATAAATTTATCATTTTCCTTGATGTATCGCAAATATTGTGATATTGGTTAGTTTTTTGTTATATTTTAATTCTTCCAAACACTATCAAGGATCCATCCTAACATGCTTCTAAGGAAAATACGATTCGACAGTTATTTCCCTGGTTAGAATAAAGTTTAAATTAAATTTAAAACACCAGAGTGTCAGGGGCAGTCCTTAAATTTAGTAATGGTTTTTGGGGGAAGGGGCATGATCAGTATTTTCTTACGTTTTATACGAGGAGGAAAGAATGGGTGAGAATCCATATAATTTGAGATTTTTTTTATCAATATTTAGGGCAAAACATAATTTAAAAAAATATATTTTTCTTGAAAATTCTGAAATGTTTCATTTGTATTGATTAATTAATCACATTTAATCACTAATGTACACTGTTTTATAGAAACCATTTAAATGTAGATTTAATAATTTGTGCATAAATAGTTAATTACAATAAATACGACAGCTAACTTTTTGTTTTAATAATAATAATAATAATAATAATAATAATATTAAATAGTTAAATAATCCAATTTACCAAATTGTAAAAAAATATCTAAGATACAGGAGGGGAAGGGGTGAAAGAAAATCTTACGATCGCTTACGTGGGGGGAAGGAAGTTTGAAAATATTGAAAAAAGCCTTATGCAATTAAAGTATAGACCCCCACAAGGAATTGAAGACGAAACTAATATTCTGGGACAAAGTCTTGCAACTTTAACCATGCTATACAAACTGATAATAATGATGTCATAATACGAGTAACATTTTCAAAAGTATCTATGTTGATAACTTGTTTAAAGTAGTAATAATAATAATAATACTATTAAACCCACTAGACATGGACACTAGAGCGATTAAACACAATAATGTGTATACATAACCAAGCCCGTGGTACAGCGGTCAGACCTGGAGGTCCCGGGTTCTATTCTTGGCTGGTACCGGTGGATTTTCTCGAAAGGGGAGTGTTTATTCACATGGCAACTGGAGTTTGGTTAATTAGGCTTAAGTTAGGTTTAGATCTTCATTGGATCTATAATATTATCGGGATATGGAAAGAGCCTCAAAGGAAAGGATGTACGATTAGTACATTCGAGCGTCCCCTGGACAACAGTACATTAGTACTGGCTAGTCTTTCCACAAACTGAGCTATAGCTTGATGTAGCCCAGACACGTCATTATTAGTATACTGTGTTTGCATGTTTACAAAAAAATACTATACTAAAGATCGTAAAGCACATTATTTAGTCTACCACCGTAGGGAGGGGGGATCAGCTAATTAACAGTCTCCACTGTAAGATCAACAAATCATGTTATTAGTCGCTCGAGCTGGGCTTAGAACAGCTTTTAATGCTTACCAACATGTAAACACTCAACAAATATTAGTAGATCAAGTATTAGATCTATATACTCGTAGTGGTGGTCATGGAGACAAGGACGTCAGTGACGTCTACACTGGTGTTCTAGTGTGCCAGCGAGGTCAGTGTTCGAAACTGTACTAAGACTAAATAAGAAAATGTGAGTGCGATCCCGGAGAAAAGCTCGGATGCCATTAGTCTGGGCAAAAAAATGTCATCCAAAAGCTGTATTCTCTTCTCAATAGCTCCCAAAATCACCTTTTTCCATCCTCTCGAGAGAATGGTACTAATGAAAAATAATAATTTCAATCATTGAGAGAACATTTTTTATTCAAATAAAAGCTTAGAAAGTAATTAGTACTGATTTTTTTGATAAACAGTAGCAAATTATTACATTTGAAAATTAGCATTTTATGATATTTACACAAAAATTTTAAATTATCCTTTTTCTTTGAGTTTTTGAAACGGAAAAAATATATAAATAATAAATCATAAAAGAAAACTAATTAAATGCATCCTAAAATTATCTCTACTAATAAAACAAAGTGTCTGTCTGTATGTAAGTTTGTATGCATGTTGCCTAGATCTCTAGAAAGGCTTAGCGGATTGCAATTCAGTTTTTTTTTATTTTTCTTGATCCCTAGGAGTGAGAAGTATTGTGATCATCAAAAAATCTAACTCAAGATTTTGATAAATGTAGAAGTTTCATGATCCAATGAAACAAAAAAAGTTGTTTTCGTGTTGCCGTCTGTCTGTTTGTCTGTATACAGCTCTACCTAGAGCCGAAACAATTTTACCACTCGAGCTAAAACTTGGTATTTGGGGTTTTCATGGGGTTCCCCCAAGGGTTTCAGAACTAAACATCCAACTATAAAATAAATGGTAGCGTTTTGAAGGGCAAAAGGAGATAAAATTTATGTTCTCAAAATCAGCTTCAACAAGTTCCTAAGTTGAATGCAATTGGTACAGATGCTTATGCCTCATTCTAAAATCCCTTTACCCATCGAATTTATTAAGAATCACTATCAAGCTAGTAATAATAATTTTGAATCAATGTGTGAAACAAGGGAATGAATTAGTTTGGTCCAAACCATAACATTTCACATTATTCTGACACAAAAACTTTTATTTCATATTATTAGCTTTTAATTCTGGGTTATTACGAATACCAAAACTACCACGATAGTGAATTCATCAAAATGTTATATATTAAAAAAGAGTTATCGACTAGATTGATAGTTGGACAACCATCAGGTTCCTTTTCAAAGGTAATACACGAGGCTCTCACCTAATGGCCGATAGTAGATTTCACACCTGGACATTAATAAAACGGTACACTACATATAATGAATTGTGTACAGCCAGGAAAGTGCGAGAGCTTGTTCTAGTCTGACCACAGTAATGACGTCACGGAAACGCACTCAGTCTTTATATCTGGTCAGTGCTGACCACTCTTCCCTCCCAACCTCCCAATATGCAGCCCTCGGAGTCGAACTGAGACTATTCCAGAGTCAGAACTAACCTTATCACTTGACTAAGCTTGCGGTGGACTGTAGTTGTACCCTGTTCATGGTAGTAAGGAACATCTGAAAGATATTTGTTACTACTAACAACCTACTGAATATTAGAATTGTGACAGGGAAAAAGATGTTTCAGATGTTCCTTCCTACCATGAACAGGGTTTATGTAACAGAGTGTTTTACAACTTATTTATAAAACATGACAGACACTGTGAGAGATAACGTTCATTGAAATATCATAGATCGTTTAGATTCAACGCATCAACAGTTTAACATTACTTTCATTCCATAGGCATGTTATTGTCGAGTAATAACCTATATAGCGATGTAATATACATGTTATTGCCGAGTAATAACCTATATAGCGATGTAATATACAGGTTATTGTCGAGTAATAACCTATATAGCGATGTAATATACAGGTTATTGTCGAGTAATAACCTATATATCGATGTAATATATATGTTATTGTCGAGTAATAACCTATATAGCGATGTAATATACAGGTAATTGCCGAGTAATAACCTTATATCGATGTAATATATATGTTATTGTCGAGTAATAACCTATATAACGATGTAATATATATGTTTTTGTCGAGTAATAACCTATATAGCGATGTAATATACATGTTATTGCCGAGTAATAACCTATATAGCGATGTAATATACGGGTTATTGTCGAGTAATAACCTATATAGCGATGTAATATACAGGCTATTGTCGTGTAATAACTTATATAGCGATGTAATATACAGGTAATTGTCGAGTAATAACCTATAGCCTATAGCGATGTAATATATAGGTTATTGTCGAGTAATAACCTATATAGCGATGTAATATACAGGTAATTGCCAAGTAATAACCTTTATAGCGATGTAATGTACAGGTTATTGTCGAGTAATAACCTATATAGCGATGTAATATACAGGTAATGGTTGAGTAATAACCTATATAACGATGTAATATACATGTTATTGTCGAGTAATAACCTATATAGCGATGTAATATACAGGTTATTGTCGAATAATAACCTTAATAGAGATGTAATATACAGGTTATTGTCGAGTAATAACCTATATAGCGATGTAATATACAGGTTATTGCCGAGTAATAACCTATATAGCGATGTAATATACAGGTTATTGTCGAGTAATAACCTATATAGCGATGTAATATACAGGCTATTGTCGAGTAATAACTTATATAGCGATATAATATACAGGTAATTGTCGAGTAATAACCTATAGCCTTTAGCGATGTAATATACAGGTTATTGTCGAGTAATAACCTATATAGCGATGTAATATACAGGTTATTGCCGAGTAATAACATATATAGCGATGTAATATACAAGTAATTGTTGAGTAATAACCTATATTGCGATGTAATATACAGATAATTGTCGAGTAATAACCTATATAGCGATGTATTATACAGGTAATTGCCGAGTAATAACCTATATAGCGATGTAATATACAGGTAATTGCCGAGTAATAACTTATATAGCGATGTAATATATATGTTTTTGTCGAGTAATAACTTATATTGCGATGTAATATACAGGCTAGTGCCGAGTAATAACCTATATAGCGATGTAATATACAGGTTTTTGCCGAGTAATAACCTATATAGAGATGTAATATACAGGTTATTGCCGAGTAATAACATATATAGTGATGTAATATACAGGTAATTGTCGAGTAATAACCTATATAGCAATGTAATATACAGATTATTAACGAGTAATAACCTATATAGCGATGTAATATGTTATTGCCGAGTAATAACCTATATAGCGATGTAATATACAGGTTATTGTCGAGTAATAACCTATATAGCGATGTAATATACAGGTTATTGTCGAGTAATAACCTATATAGCGATGTAATATACAGGTTATTGTTGAGTAATAACCTGTATAACGAAGTAATATACATGTTATTGTTGAGTAATAACCTATATAGCGATGTAATGTACAGGTTATTGTTGAGTAATAACCTATATAGCGATGTAATACACAGGTTATTGCCAAGTAATAACCTATATAGCGATGTAATGTATGGGTAATTGCCGAGTAATAACATATATATCGATGTAATATACAGGTAATTGTCGAGTAATAACCTATATAGCGATGTAATGTACGGGTAATTGCCGAGTAATAACCTATATAGCGATGTAATGTACGGGTAATTGTCGAGTAATAACCTATATAGCGATGTAATGTACGGGTAATTGCCGAGTAATAACCTATATAGCGATGTAATGTACGGGTAATTGTCGAGTAATAACCTATATAGCGATGTATTATACAGGTAATTGCCGAGTAATAACCTATATAGCGATGTAATATACAGGTTATTGCCGAGTAATAACCTATATAGCGATGTAATGTACGGGTAATTGCCGAGTAATAACCTATATAGCGATGTAATGTACGGGTTATATAAATAAAATAATAATAAATAAAATGCAATCTATGATACACTATGAGTACAAACTACAAATAGGGGAGACCGAGGCTACTTACAACAGGTGCATGTTGCAACAAAGCATTTTCTAGAAAATATTGTGAAATAGAGCGCGCCATTACGACAGACTATAACACTACAGTAGTCGGTTTAGCGAAGCAATTGGCGACACGTGTGTATATTTTATTTGTAGCTTACAGTTGATTTTCTGTTTTTGCTGTGATGTATAAGTATTTTAGATTAATCTAATATTTTATTTTTGTTAGGCTATTATTTTATATATGTTCAAGCCCATTATCATTCCTCAGAGAACACATTATTTGGGTATTTGTTTTACACTAGAGTTTATCTGTACAAATTAATATTGACATAATTTTGAAGGTTACATTTCTATAAAATGTTGTAGGATAGCTGCAATGAGTGTTTTCATTCCATAAAAGGGAGAATAATTGAACAATATTTTTTTTTGTATTAATCTAATACAAAATAAATGTAATTAGTAACAACTTACTGGTATATTAAATTAGAAATACTGCATAGCTAACACACATGAAGACTAATAATAAATGAGCTCAGTATAAATACTGTAAATAAAGCAACAATGAGTTTGTCATTTATAATAATGTGTTGTTGTTTACCAAAGTCATAAAACTTAATGTTTTCATATCAATACACAGTATAGGCTTTATTTTCATAAAATCCAAACATACTGGTGTTGCAACATGTCTCTACTGGTGTTACAATATATCACTAATGGTGTTGCAACATGCTTCTACTGGAGTTGCAACATACCTCTACTCGTGTTAAAACATTCCTGTATTGGTGTTACAACATACATCTACTGGTGTTGCAACATGCCTCTACTGGTGTTGCAACATGTTTCTACTGGTGTTTCAACATGTATATACTGGTGTTGAAACACACCCCTACTGGTGTTGCAACATGTATCTACCGGTGTTGAAACATACCCCTATTGGTGTTGCAATATACCCCTAAAGGTGTTGCAACATACCTCTATTGGTGTTGCAACATACCTCTACTGGTGTTGCAACATACCTTTTCTGGTGTTGCAACATACCTCTTCTGGTGTTGCAACTTACCTCTACTGGTGTTTCAACATGTATCTACTGGTGTTGCAACATACCTCTACTGGTGTTGCAACATGTATCTACTGGTGTTGTAACATGTCTCTACTGGTGTTGCAACATGTATCTACTGGTGTTGCAACCTGTATCTACTGGTGTTGTAACATCTATTTACTGGTGTTGCAACATGTCTCTACTGGTGATGTAACATGTATCTACTGGTGTTGCAACATGCCTCTACTGATGTTGCAACATGTATCTACTAGTGTTGTAACATGTACCGGTCTCTCTTATCTTTATAAAAGGTTGATAATATATCAATATATTGTATGGTTCTACTTAGATTTAAAACACAAGCTGATCACCTTAAATGTAAAAATCAATACAAGTCCAACCCTCACTGCTGGACGTGGGACAAAGGTGTCAGGCTCGTTTAGTCTAGTTTGCTGGGAGTGGGAGGTTGCGGTTCGTATTTCAGCCAGATGCATTAAGATGTTTTTATAATTGATTTACCATTCTCTCTACTCCCAAATGTGAGTACATTTCCTGTAAATTCCACCTTCTTACATGGCTATTAAAATGTATAACGCGAAACACTTTAGGCAGTTCCCTTGCAATTCGTGCTTAAACATATTAATGAGCCAAGCTAAACATATGCTTGAGTATTTTTACCCTTAAATGAAAATAAATAAACAAGTTGGCAGTGTCTGAATTCTAGACCGATGAAAGTTCTAAACTTGTAAAAGATATAAAAAGTGAGCCAGATAAGCAGACGAAATAGTTCACTGGTAACAGCTCACTCTAGGAAATATAAGCAACCAATCAGAAGCGTGAGTCCTGAAAGTCGTCATAAATCACTGTAAGCAAACCAAAAATGGACATCTCAATTTCGTTTTCAATACTCGTTATGGTCCTAAACCGATGTCTGGTTTCCAGTTAACGACATACACGCATTTACTAGACATAAATCTGGTGATGTCTGTCTGTGATGTTTCATTCAAACGTGCGTTAAACATTTTACAGTCGTTTACTGTGTTCTCAGGTATGTTGGCTTCAATTGGGTTGATGCTCATCGCTGCGTGAAGAGCCTGCTTCGTTTTCACTCAGAATCTTATTCACCGATAACAGGACTAACCAAAATATACGAGTACTAGCCAGAAATGTTCCATTTGTAATTAAAGTTTACAATTTTAAAAATCAATTAAGAGAAAAAAACTATGCTTAAGTAAGTTTTCCACTGAAAAAACAAACATATTCTCTTGTTAATCCCAAATATAAAAGATGTATAAATAAAACTGTATTATTATTATCATGAAAAACAATTCCTAAATACCAACTTTAAACTAAATTTTAAAAGCCATTTTCGAAAAGTTAAAAAAATATTTAAATGTCATAAGTGAACTGCATTTGTATTCATTTGTTTTAGAAAAATAAATATACAGTTTTGTTATCATGAAAAATTGTCCCCAGATACAAATATTAAGCAAAATAGTTAGATCTATTTTCAAAGATTTATATTTTTTTCAAAAATAAGTCAGCAATATTATTAAATTAATATTCAAATAAATACATATATGAGGGTCTATATTGTAAAAAAATCCTAACAGAAAACTGTTAGTACCATTTTTTAAATATTACAAATATTATAAAAATCCGTTTAAAATAAATTATTATCTATAACAAATCTTCACCCAAAAATCACTTATACAATTGTTTTTTCATGTCAACCCTCCCCCTTCCCCCCCAAAAAAAATTAAACAAAACTATTAGAATCATTTAAGAAAATTGAATTTTAAGAAATAGCTCTTTACATCCATCTTCACTCTTTACCTCAGTATCCGCTTGGTAAAACCATATCAGCTCTTTAGACCTGTACATTTATACAATTTTTACAACAATTTTTCATTTTTCCCAAATTGCTCCCGACCCCCTTTTAAAGTAATAAATGGGGTCTATGTATATTATGTTAGCGGTGTATTGAGCTGTTGTGAAAATATAGCAGCACCGTCGCACGAAATACACGGAGGGGAGGAAAGAGGGTCTAAGACAGAGAATCTCACAACTCTAGGCGTTCTGAAATTGGAAAAATTCCCATGTGACCTAGTTAATAGGAGGGCAAGGGGGTTTTATCCGGAGAAAATTGAAAAATTTGAAGAAATAATTGGTTCCAAGCAACGGTATTTTTTAATGTTATTTGTTAGTTATGGATTTTTAAAGTTACAAGTGCTATTTGTTTTGACATTCACCATAATTACGTGTAGGGAAAGTAACAAGTTTCGGCTCGTAAAAACTCTAGGCTTTATCAAGAGATCAACTTACAAGATTACCTAACCTTCTAAAGGTTACTAGTGTCTAGTAGGCTGTTAGTAACAGTAGACTTAAAACTAGCTGTGACTACGGTGCTACTAACCTACTTGTTTAACTAAGCTCTCTAAACAATCTACTACAGAAGGTATCTCAGCGTCAATCGCGTTATTCGGGTACATTATCTGTAAAATATACATTGCTTATACTACCTGTATGGAGCCATGAACAAGCAGTCTGTATGCAGCTATATACAAGCAGCCTGTATGCAGCTATATACAAGCAGCCTGTATGCAGCTATATACAAGCAGCCTGTATGCAGCATGAGTGGCATGCATACACTTGGTTGGAAGGCAAAGTATAATCTATTGAAAGTTCATGCAAATAAAGACTTGACCATTATGTTAATATCAGAGTGTAAGTAGTGTCAAATCATATGGAGCTGGTTCGTTGGTTTCGTCATAAAGCCATGATGTGGCATTTCCGGTTAATCCTCGTATCTCCCATCCGGTCCCTCAAACAGCCGCCAAACTCCCTCAGAGGGCTTGGATTGTACACACATTGGATTGTATTGGCAATCTAACGTTGACTTTTGTGCATTCCAGTGCAAGATCTTAAGAGCTAAACTGGTATGCTAGTCTAACAATACCGGGTATGGGTGGCGCTATTTGTTGATGTGTTATTCTAACAATACCAGATATGGGTGGAATTGTTTGTTGACACGTTATTTCAACAATAGCATACCTATATATGTGGAGTTGTTTGTTAATATGTTATTATAACAATACCAGGTATGTGTGGACTTAAATTAATAAAATCTTCTAGATCTTAAAATTCAATTGTTTAACTTTTTTTAAGTTCCAAATTGATTTTTACTTTATCTCGATCTCGATGTTTTTTGATTGTCAAAAAAATAGAACTTAATATTTTGATAAATGTCGCCGTTGCATGACCCCCTGAAACCGAAAGAGTGGATTTCATGATACCTTTTCTTTGTCCGTTTGTATCTCGGACTAGAGGAGAAACAATTTTACCGATTGAGCTAAAACCTGGTGGGTAAAGTTTTCATAGGGCTCTCCCGAGGAATTTTTGGAATTATATATCTAACTTAGAATTCAAGGGTAGTTTACTGTAGGACAAATAGAGAACAACATTGAGATTTGTTCAAAATTCGCCCTAACGATTTTTTTTAAAATTTGATATCCAGGCATTGTTTAACATTTCAAGCAAAATTGCAGCTATCATTTTCCCATGATTATGATTTTGGAGGTTTTATACATAAGCTGCAACTTCCGATTTTTATCATATCCCCGCAACTATTTGCGATACAAAATAATTTATTGTAAAATTGTAGTATTATTAAATATAAAATTATTTTATTTAGAATAAATTTTTATAAAACCAATCATTTCTTAGCTATAAGTATATATATAAAAATAAATATATATATACTTATATATATTTATTTATAGAGCTCTTTTATATTATTGAAATAATTGATGTTATGTTCTTTAATGGACAGAGATCTTCCTCTTTTCTCAATGGTTCCGTCACAGTGTATGTTATTTCATTTATGCTCGTTGGTAGAGTGTATCTGCAACAGTGTTTATTATTTAGTTTCACAAATCTAATGTGTTTTTAGTAAATGTATATTCTAAAATAAAAGTTAGAGAAAGTCTGTGCGGTGCACCCTATAACTTATTTACAACATTAATGTTTATGGCATAGTCAATTTGCTTAAATGTATACAATCTCGTAAGGCGTTTTTATTTTTTTTCGTTTACAAGCTGCACGAATCATTTTGTGTTAACATTCATTACTTTATTTTTGAATTTTATCTTTCAACAACTTCTTTTACAAATTAAATAATTAGTTATGTATTTAAAATGAATGACAGCAGCTAAATTAGTATAAAAAAATTACGAAAATTGTCTGAATCTCTATTTAATGTTTGAGTTACTAAAAAAAATTATATTTTCTCAGTGAAAAATTTTAGAGATACAAATATTTTCATTCATTTAAGATGTAAGGCCTCCTAAAATACTAATTTGTTAGACTTTAGAACATTTAGCAGTGTACCTCGCGTTCTACTAACCTTCCGGTCTATTAGAATGTTTACACTAATAAGAAAGGAGTAATTTAAAGGAAATGTACTCACATTTGCACCGAGTGAAGAGTGGGAATCCCGTTAGGCCGGGTATTAATAGTCTCCTCCCCAACACCAGGAAGTCACACGAACGCCTTCTCCCACGTGTTCACGGGCGCAGGTGAATTATTAATACTTATAAATCATCACGCGTTTTTATTTGAGTTTTATTTACAACGGACAAGAAGGGAGATTTGTTATGTTCTGAAGGTATTACAGTAAAAAATGGTGGACGTGATATGATGTGGGTAAAGGAGGAATGTTGATTCTCACCTGGTGTTAGATGTTAGAACTACAGTTTATTGGACTTATATAGGAATCGTAGGTACGTGATAAATTCTGTTCGATTCTCGTTTGCGCAGAGAAAAATAATATTCCTTGAAATACCTAATGTCTGTAGCTTTTAGTGGTCCTACTAAACTAATAGCCAAGGTAGGAAATACATGTTTTAGCTTAGTAATATAAAATTAAATCTTATTTAAGAATATGTTTCTAAAAAATGCCTAAAAACTAATTAATCACTTTTGGAGGTCTTTTTTTTTTAAATTAATCAACGCAAGATAAAGCTAAACATTTTTAAATAGTTTAATCAAACTAAGACCTACAGTGCTCAAACATAATACTACAAAAAAAAGATTTGAGCTAGAAATGAAAAAAAAACCACCTTAAAAATTAAATGTTTAGAAATCACTGTCGTATTTCTCAATTAATTCCCCGCAGTGAAACATTGATTCTCGCCAACCTCATCTGATTTCATGCAACGTGAAGAATATATTATATACTCTTCTTTCTTCTGAGATTCGAACCAAAGCTCCCGATGAGAGATATCTTAATTGTAAGGTCCAACCAAAATGTTATTACTCACCGCGTCTTACTACCTGGTCAGGTTATGCACATGAATATACGATAATCACTCTAATGGGAAGGGATGAGGAAGGAAGAATGGTAGAGGTAGTCTACCAGCATTTGCTTGGAATGAGAGTGGGAAACCGTTTAGGGAAAGCCAGCGTAAGTAGACCAACTGGGATTCGAGCCCTGAATTTCCCGTCCTTTAGCAGACTAGTCTAACACGAGTGTGACGCCTTAGATCATTCATTCACTGAAACGGGTCTAAACGATACTGAACAAAGGCGAGAACAAGCAATCTTAAATTATTATAAACATAAAAAACTAGAACTGTGCCAGTAACAATAATATACATAGTGTTGGAACATAAAGTGTTTCTAGAGTGATGAATATAGCGTGCAGTAACCAAATGAAAGTTTCCCTGAGTGTTGGAACATAAAGTG
>CABFWO010004880.1:7276-40210 GCA_902155825.1 Timema genevievae
CTATGTTTCCAAATATTACTCATCAATACACCGGGTTAGCTATCTGTGCTATGTTTCCAAATATTACTCATCAATACACCTGGTTAGCTATCTGTGCTATGTTTCCAAATATTACTCATCAATACACCTGGTTAGCTATCTGCGCTATGTTTCCAAACATTACTCACCAAGACACTTATTTAGCTATCTGCACTATGTTTCCAAATATTACTCATCAATACACCTGGTTAGATATCTGCACTATGTTTCCAAACATTACTCACCAAGACACTTAGTTAGCTATCTGCACTATGTTTCCAAATATTACTCACCAATACACTTAGTTAGCTATCTGCACTATGTTTCCAAACATTACTCATCAATACACCTGGTTAGCTATCTGCACTATGTTTCCAAATATTACTCATCAATACACCGGGTTAGCTATCTGTGCTATGTTTCCAAATATTACTCATCAATACACCTGGTTAGCTATCTGCACTATGTTTCCAAATATTACTCATCAATACACCTGGTTAGCTATCTGTGCTATGTTTCCAAACATTACTCACCAAGACACTTAGTTAGCTATCTGCACTATGTTTCCAAACATTACTCATCAATACACCTGATTAGCTATCTGCACTATGTTTCCAAATATTACTCATCAATACACCTGGTTGGATATCTGCACTATGTTTCCAAATATTACTCATCAAGAAACCTGGTTAGCTATCTGCACTATGTTTCCAAATATTACTCATCAAGAAACCTGGTTAGCTATTTGCACTATGTTTCCAAATATTACTCATCAAGAAACCTGGTTAGCTATTTGCTCTATGTTTCCAAATATTACTCATCAAGAAACCTGGTTAGCTATCTGCACTATGTTTCCCAATATTACTCATCAAGAAACCTGGTTAGCTATTTGCACTATGTTTCCAAATATTACTCATCAATACACCTGGTTAGCTATCTGCACTATGTTTCCAAATATTACTCATCAAGAAACCTGGTTAGCTATCTGCGCTGTGTTTCCAGATATTACTCATCAATAAACCTGGTTAGCTATCTGCGTTGTGTTTCCAGATATTACTCATCAAGAAACCTGGTTAGTTATCTGCACTATGTTTCCAAACATTACTCACCAAGACACTTAGTTAGCTATCTGCACTATGTTTCCAGATATTACTCATCAAGAAACCTGTTTAGCTATCTGCACTGTGTTTCCAAATATTACTCACGTCATATCCGGCCACCAAGAGCCCTACACCATAAGGGCGGCGATCATAGCGCTGCGTGCAGACCTGCATCTTGTTGCCAAGGTTGGCGATAAGTCGACTGACAGGAAGTAGTGCGTCGTGTGAGTACTTGTGGTTCAGACATTCAGTTCGCATGTAGCGGCTGACAACACAAACAAGTGACAAGTAAATGTCACATTGTCTTGACAGTTTGCAGTAGTGATGATGATGATGATGATGTATGGTTACAGTAATAATAATAGTAATAGAAATGTGTCATTTAATTCTCCACTTACAACACATGGCTTACAAACAACATTGTGTTGATGTACAACAGATGTTTATAATAGCAATAATAATTTAATGGAGAGTCCACAATTAACAGACAATTAGTACCTACTTAATAATAATAATAATAGTGAGCCTTAAATTGTTTCTAAATTTGGGTTTTTTTGTGATAAAAATGATATTGTGGAAATCTAGAGTTAGTGCTGCTTATATAATGACCCAAAGGGCTGGGTTTTTATGAGCTACTTTAGAAAATATTTTACGATTTCGAGAGGCACAAGAGTGCCTCGTAGCTGAGGATAGATTGACAAGTAATTGATCTTTTACAAATTATGTTCAAAACAAAAAGAATATCCCAATAAAGTATTTATAAGAGCCCCAAGAGGTTTCGAATTCTATCATAATCACCGTAAAAACAGTTTAAAAATACTTATCATAGACAAATTGATGTTGGAGCCGTTCCAATCTGAGAGTGAGTCAAGTACCATGCGGGCACACTAGCGGATTGGAGACCAACGCAGTCTACTGTAGAGAATGGCGAGGGAGTGGGAAACTACGTGTTTGACAAGAGAATGGAGGTAGCGCTTTGGGTTCAAGATAACACCTTGGCCATTAAAAGAGAGACAATGTTCTATAAAATCACGAGTTTACACAGGATCAAAATAAGGGTAGTTTTTCTGGTGAAAGTTAGGTTTATTATTAGACCATTTACGTATGTCAATTTGTTAATCTAAACAATCAGCAAGTGAATTGGTGTTTTGAAAAGTTTGAGATCATCAGACCCAGACATTCCAACAAGTTAGTTACAGTAGATTTATTGTTTACAAAATCGTGTTGATTTCCAGATAATTTATACCTATTTTAGATCATGAAATATGTGACCATGTGTTATCTTGGTGAAATTATTTAGTATTGAAATAGGTGTATGGGTACAAATATTGTTTCTGGTCCATAAAGATGTTGCCAAGCTTGAGGGAACGTTTCATTGGACAAGATACATGAACAAAGATTGGGATTCCCCCAGGATCATGTTTGATGACAAGATATAGCCGAGTGGCAAGGACACAAGTTTCTATAAGAGGACCGTACTGGTAGAGCAGTCATACGCCCGGCCGGCTAAAATACTTATCAACTATTAAAAGCGGGTCATTCATTTCCAGATCAAATGACCAGAATCTTCTCACACCATTATTTTTTAAATATTTCTTTGAGTTGGCTCTTGAGAATAGTTTCTATCATTTTTCCTCCAGATGGCTCTAGCAAGAGGTAAAGTTTCTTTAACTAATTTACGGTAGGGTGAACAAGATCAACAGAATTGTCTATTATTTGTTTTCTTATATTTTCTGAAATATTGATTTATATTTCTTGTGTAATATTTTAGTTTGTAATAAAAGCCCCGAGGAAACCTAGAGCGGTCCTTGTAACGAGGGCTGAGATAAATCAATATTTACTAGAGACCGCAGGATGGGGAAATGAACAAGACAAGGTTGCGGGGCCCCCACCTATACAGTCACAAGGTCTGTCAGATATAATTGTGTGAGCTGCGGCATAATCCGTGTCTGGTGCAAGAATTTTTACTAATTTTTATTTTATTTTATCTCTCTGTTTCCATTATTGATCCAGAGATACTTTGTTCAAGTTTAATACTGTTTTGGTTGTTGGTTTTTTACGTGTTTATCTCATTGCAATATTTTACATGTTTTATGTTCATGTGTATGTTTTCCTCAAATTGTCTCCTGCGTTTTATTTAATGATAATAATGATTGTTATTGTTATTAATTATTTGTGTTGTACCAGGGTTGATGGCTCCCTCCATGGTCAAACAGTGCGGTCTGGTGAGAATAAAGTGATACACAGTAAGTTATTCATAGTCAGCACAAGGCCGTGCTGAGTCAGCATTTAATCACACATGTTGTAACTGTTTGGCTACAAGACTTTGGGGGAACATTGAGAGAAAGTAGAAGGAATTGGCACAATTCTGGACTTGAATGAAACATTTCCACCAAATTTAGAGAACCAGGACCTTTATGTCTACTAGCTCTGAAATTTGGCCCTTCAGAACCATGCTGTCATCCCGCCCCTCCCCCAATCCTGCGAGATTAATGATCTGAGTAGTAAGAAGATAGTCAGGGAACTCAATAACTTGGCCTTGGCTCTTGGTGGCTGATCACAAGAATTCTCAAGTGATTGTTCAAAATCAGGAAGAAAGGGTGCAGAGGAAGATTCCCCAAGCCCAGATCTCGCCCTTTTAGAACAAATTCATAGTCTGCCTCTATGATACCGAGACAATCCAAATGAAACCCTGTTTTACGAGACCCACAGCAAGTGTCCTTGCAGTGAGGCCAGAGATGGTGATGATAATGTTCCTATCACTACCTGAGCATCCTTGCATCAGCAGTGAGGCCAGAGATAGTGATGCCCATGTGCGTGTCGATGGGGATGATCTTCTTTTGGTGGGCTGAGAGCTCAGAAGAGGCCCTCTTGAGGGCGATAATGACAGCGTGGGTGCTGTTCTTGAGTCCGACAGTGGCCGAGCCCAGCTTCACTGCCTCCATGGCATATTCCACCTGATGTAGTCGCCCCTGAGGGCTCCACACCGTCACATCACTGTCGTATTGATTACGGAACTAACGAGAGCCAACATACGGTTGTGGTTAGCTTGGAATTCATCACAGGCTAATAATTATTTAATACGCTTTGAAACTGATATTTTATTTAATAACTATAGTTTGTTTAATAAATTACAAATTAGCCCAACCTAACCTGTCTGAGAAAATTAAATAAAAACAGGGTGAGTAAAGCTAGTAACATGCTGGTTTGTAGGTTGAGGAACTACCGAGTAATGGCCGAGTCAACTTATTATTCTAGACATGTGGATTTAAATTGTGTTCATGTTTAAGTGTCTTTCCAGTTTATGAATCAAATGTAGTTAATATTTCCGTGAAAGGTTTTTTTTTTCAAAATCAAGTTGATTGCGTACTTTACCCTATTGTTAATGACACCCCCAAATAAAACTGATATGTATGAAGTTAACACATTATGGCTGTATCCGAATAGTCTACTTCACTCGCCGTCGACCATTGATGCTCACTCGATAGTTGCATTGGTAATCACATGAGCAAGTGTAGAACTGTCCAAATAGTCACGATGCACCCTGCACAAGTCCTTGAGACCAAGGGTGACTGCAAGTCAATGCGAAGTATGACTGTTTAATTTCGTCTGCTAGAGTAATGTGATGTGCTATCTGTTATAAAGTATTTTAACTATACCGGTACTGCTTTTGTTGTAGTGTTTTTGTGTTGTGTTGGAAATGTCTAACGAAAAGAAGCGGGAATGGATGTTAAAACGTTGTATTCGTTTTCATTCCATGCTGATAGATGGCGTTTAAAATAGTTTCTAAGATCACTGGTAGGAAGCAACACGGCGGATTCAAGGGCGTGTAAAGGGTAGTTTGCCGTTCGAAAAGTCTGTTGCAGTCTTCGATCTCATGTACGTGTAGAGTGTAAATTTATCAAGTCTGCATCAAGTCAAGTGTACTTGACTATTCGGATACAGCCTATATTCCCTTTGTACCTAAGGTATTTATCACTGGTATTTTTAAACTTTATTACATTTACTTCTAATTTTAAATAAAACGATGTGACTTAAAAGTATTTTATTATTTTTGTACTGTTTATGTAAGAGCCTTAGCTCATGTAAACATGATTTAATAAATTAAAGTTATATGAAAATGATACCAGTCATGCTAGATAACCTACAAAATATTCTTTATATTTTTAGAGCTTGACCCGGTAAAAGATGAATGATGAATGCTTATTAACATTTAAAAATATAACTTTTGATTTCAAAACTAAGAACTACATCATATGATTATTAATTTTAATTAAACAAAACACGTTTAGATTAACATTACTCACCATTTTTATAGTGCAAACAAAATTCACAAATCAGTAGCTCTAAGAAGTTCGCCACAACCATAATAAACTAACAATTCTTAGCCAACATATGAAAAATAAAATACACTAAGCCAAATTTTAGTTCCAAAACTTGTAATAGAGAACGCTAGGCTCTAGAAGAAGTCCACCACACCCACAATAAACTGACCGTTTTTAGCCAACATATGAAAAATAAAATACACTAAGCCAAATTTTAGTTCCAAAACTTCTAATAGAAAACGCTAGGCTCTAGATTTAGTTTTAAAACATCTCATGGCAAGCACTAGGGACAAAAGCTTAGTTCTAAAGCAAACAAAAGAGAGCAGAACACTAAAACATTTAGTTTCAAAAAACCTTAATGAAAGCTAAAAATGAAAAAAAAAAAAATGAAAATAACACCTGATGGAGAGCAATTGAGAAGCAATAAAATAATATAAAACTGTCTACAACTAATCTACATAAGTGTGGTACCCGGATCTGCCGGAAATTTGGAGTAGAGATGTGTCGTTCATGAACGAAACAGTAAAAAGAATGAACGATCCGGATCTTGATTTAAATTAGCCGTCGTTCATTTTCTATATCTGTCTACTCTCGCAGGGGCTTCGTTTAATGTTCGGTTCAACTCGGCTAGTCTCGGTTATCAGCGCATCGCTTCCATACGTTCCTCTTCAAACCATAATTTTGCTCAACAGTCCACCAACTCACCAATAGGCTCTCATTCTCGTTCATTCGTCCAAACGATAGATAGTTGATTTTCCACCATTCTTTACCGCTCTTCTCTCATTCTCATTCATTCTTAAATTGGATAGATCAACGAGTGACCGGAGAGCTAGTCGTTCATCGGGTCGTCTCTCATTATCAGTCATTCGTTTACTGAACGGATCAGTGAATTAGTGGAAGATCAGATGGTGACCATTTTTTCTATCTCTCTCATTCAATTGCTAACCCATTTTAGTCAGATCTTGACTTGATTTTGGATTGTTATTTAGACGTTTAATCATTGTAATATTTTTCTGGCAGCTGTCTATATTTTTAACAATCGTAATATTTTTATAAATTGTGATTTAGGTATATCATAACATAAGTTTTTGTGATTCTACAAAGCATTCCATCATAATTTACCATGGTGGCTACAGACAGGGAAAACAGGGAAAACCTGGAAAAGTCAGGGAATTTTTTAATGACAGGGAAAACAGGGAAATGTCAGGGAATTTAACTAAAAATAAGGAAAAGTCAGGGAATTTAAAAATATGTCTAAAAATCCCATTAATTTCGCAACCAAACACTAAAACAAAAGTTAATAATACCTAAATAAAATGACATTTTAATTTTTTAAATAACTGATAAAACTGTTTATGTTTAGTAGATACAAACTTTTTTAATATGTGGTCAATAATAAATAAAACAAAAGTCATCATCCACCATTAAAACTGGAAAAAAGTAGTCAGGGAAAATTGAAAAATGTTGCCTGGAAAACCTAGAAAAGTCAGGGAATTTTGTAAAATATGTTTTGTAGCCACCCTGTTTACCTACAAAATATTAATATTATATAGAAATAAGTGGTTTCTTTTAAATAAAAGTATAATAAAAAGGCATCACCATGTTTAAACAGTAAGCCGAGCTTTTTATTAACAATTTAAATAACCTTAGGGAAAAATAACATTGCTTAACTACATTTAAATAAAAACTACCTTTAGAAAATCGAATGAACGGCGAAAGGGTCCAAATGAACGGATCATTGAACTGAACCAGATCCAATGAATCGTTCATTTAGAAGAACGATGTTGCCCACCTCTAATTTGGAGTAAATTACCTTTAAATAGGAATTTACGTGTTAAATAGCGCTATGAAAATCTACTTTAAGGTGCCACAACTTCTATATTTAAAATTGACACACGAGCACACATTGAGTAGATTACACTCATAGGTGCCTAAAACTAATATAAATAGATGTGGTGCCCGGATCTGCCAGAAATTTAGAGTAAATTAACTTTAATTGTAATTTACATATTAAATGATGTAACAAGTTACAAGTAACAGTTCAAATCAAATGGCCTAATACTCACCTTACGACCTGTTGGACTCTATCTCCTGTGCACATAGCCATGACCTCTCTCAAACACATTACTTCACAGACTGAACGGAGGTGTGATTCAGTGTTGCCAACTCTATAGTATCTAGCGATAGTACATGGACCTGAAATAGATTGTATTTTTACCGGTAGGATACTACTTGACACTACTTGACATTATATTGATAAGCTCACCGATTTTCATGAAAAAATAAGAATGGGTGTAAAATGTATTACTTTATAACAGGGTCACAGGATATTACTTTTAGAAAATATCCTAAAATTAGATTGTACAGGTTGTGAAATTATATCAAAAGTAGTATCCAGATCGTACAGTTGGCAACACTAGTGTGATTCTACCCTCTGCACAAGAGGAAAGCCACGCCCAGGGAAAACAAGTGAAGGACGCTCGGTGCGCCTTGTTATTATTTCCTCCACCTGGACTGTTCTGGCACATTATACTATTTCCCAGGATGCCCGATGCCGGATGCAGGACGCAGACAGAAAAAAACCCAATTCAAACCAGACATTGTCTGGAACGCTCTAGATCTACGGTTTGGTCTGGTTCTCTTTGGGACAGAACAAACCAATGCAAACCAAACTAATATATGAGTGCCTTTATTATTGAAAGGTGTGAAGGCTAGGCTGTTTTTTAATTAATTTCATGGGAATTTTAGCAGAAAACTGTTGCCTATATAGGTCTACCCATATAATTTTGTGTGTTGATTGTCTAACACTATAAAACCACGTCTATTACGTCATATTGATGCTAAAGGTGATAAAAAACCTAAAAATATATTTTTATTCTTAACTATACTTAATGTGTCTTCATTTTCAGACCATGTTTCCCATGGTGTTAACCTCCATTTAGTATTCCTAGGAATAGGCTTGTCTGGTTTACAATTTGGTCTCAAATATTGCTTTATTTTAATAGACACTGTTATTGGATAAACGTGATAGCCTACTACAACGTTCAGAATAAATAACACTCATGAAAAGCTATTGATATTAATAAACGTATTCAAGCTTCATTGAATTAAATTTGGGTTAGCGGCTAGCGCATACCCTAGGTAAGATTAATAGAATACGCGAAAGCAGAAAATGGAAAGAATCATATCAAGTAACAACCAATATTATTAAAGCTCAAACAAAACGTATTAAAGAAGTACAACAATGAAAGGAGGGAACTTTGTGTGGCTGTGGAACACTCTAGTTCCATGCTTCTGGTTCTTTCAAGAACGAGACCAAACAAAATTAATATTATTGAGTATTTTAGTGATTACTTTGTATTCAATTTTACATTAATGTAGGTGTAATAAAAAAACATTCATGTATATATTACTTAATATGAGTTAAAAAAAACTTTTGGACGACTTTTTCGCAGTGATGTTGGTAAAACGGTTTCCTCAAAAGTTAACGCCTCAAACGCATTGATCTCTATAATCCATTGATCTCTATAATATAACTGGATGGACATACACATACAAAATACCAAGGACAAAAGCGTGACGTTCAAGTTTATCGTCTGCTACACTGTTGGGGGGAAAGCTTTTAACGGTTTCTTTCAATGTTCTTATGTGAAAACATGTCTCTGATGGTTAAAAGTGTTATTGTTTGAGAATAGTGAAGTGTTATACCACACGTTCCTGAAAAAACATTTGCATTAAAGGATATAGAATTCAGTTTTACAGGTAATACTGTACAAATACGAATAAAATCTTTAACATATTTAAATATGTAGCTATCATCCATGTTGTTTACATTCTGCAAAGACTACACTTATATTTAAATTTGGTTATTAGCTTGTATATTGATTTAATAAACAATATTATATTAAAAGTTCGATAAATATAATGAATAAGGTATCTTAAAACTTGATTACATTTGTTTGAATGACAAACTTTGTATAGTTGCCATGTATTCAAACTATCACTTAGGTTATAGGCTTGTGGAAAGTATTATTATAATACTTTTTTTTTAAGTTGGCTCATATCTTTCAGAAACCATATTAGGTTGAAATTTCGATAACTATAATGAAACAAGTTAACTAAAAACTGTATTACATTTATTTGAATGACACACTTTGTGTATAAGTCTTACGTTTAAATGATAATTTAGGTTATTGGCTTGTAGGAAGTAGAGTATCTAATAAAACCTGATTTTAGTAATAATGCCAATTTTTGAGGCCTTATTTCGTACCAGAATACTATCATATATATAATATTTTGGTAGGATAAACGGCAATTTAGAACGGAAGTAGAAATTTCACTTCTGGAAGGTTTTTTATGCTAACCAAATACAACTATAGACTAGGATTCTGGTACGAGATAAAGCCTTACAAGAGAGCTTACTTCAAAAACGATTGTATATATTAGGCTACATAAACTTATTTAAAGAAAAAACGAACCAGTTTTAAACTTTTATATGCTCTTCAGAGCTTTAACTAACATATTTATTTAATCTAACCATTCAAACATTGATGTATTTCATATATTCAATCAAATTAATTAACGATGTCAAATTGCCACATTGGCTTGTATCGGTCTAAGAGAGAAAGAGATAACCGAAGGTTATTTTGTCTCTTACACAATGGTATGCAGACGACAGCTCGAAAATTTTAGCCACAGATGTCCATCCAGTTATTTTATAGAGATCAATGCTATAATCTAACTGGATGGACATCTGTGGCAAAAATTTTCGATCTGTCGTCTGCACATCATCATGTAAGAAATAAGGAAACTTTCGGGTATCTCTTTCTCTCTTACACACGCACAAGGTAATGTTGTATTTCAACATCATTCGCTAATGTTTATGAATATATTAAATATATCAATGTATGATTAGTTAAACGAAATAAATGAGTTAATAAAAGGTTTGAAGAGCATAACTAAGTTCAACACTTATGACTTGTTTGTTCAAATCATTTGAATTAGGCTAAATTAGTAATATCTCCTACAAGCCTATAACCTAAATTATCGCTTGAACGTAAGACTTCTACACAAAGTTTGTCACTCGAACAAAAGCAAAGATGTTTTAGCGACCTTATTTCATTATAGTTATCGAACATTAAATATAATATGGTTTCTGAAAGCAATAGGCTATAGGGCCTACAAGCTAAGAGCCAACTTTAAATATATTGTAATACTTCCTACAAGTCTATAACATAAAGGATAATTTGAATGTAAAACTACTACACTAAGGTTGTCATTCAAACGAATGCAATTAAGTTTGAAGCTTCTATATTTCATTTTAGTCATCTAACTTTAAATAGATTGATTCTGAAACCATTATAAAAGCTAATAACCAATTTTAAATATATTGTAGTCTTGTTAGAATGTAAACAACATGGGTGTTAGCTACATATTTAAACATTAAAGATGTTATTCTTACTTGTGCAATATTACCTTTAAAGCTGAATTGTATATACTTTAATGTAAATGTGTCTTCAGTTAGGTGGGCCATAATACTTCGCTATATAAAAAAACTTTGATTCACCAGAGACATTTTTTTACACAAGAACACTGAAAGAAACCGTTAAATCTGTTCCCTCTAGCAAGCGGATGACAAGTAGTAACCGCAAGTATTGTAGGTGTAGGAACAGATTCGGTAATGAGCGTACTATTACTTGTGTTGCCAATTACTCAGGTGTTAGCGGAGATTCAGGGAGCAAGGAATATTTATGAACGATGGTTGAATCTGTATAATGTACAATATGTTCAATATCTGGGTGGTGGTGACCTCAAGGCTTATAATAATTTCTGGATTGAAGTGTGTGAAGAGGATCGTCCAATCACCAAGCTTGAGTGCACAGAAGCGCACAGGGACACGGCTAAGAAATTTAAAAATTAAATTAAAGGGAACATTACTAAGTGACGGAAAAGTCCTTTCTGGTCGTGGAAGGTTGACTGAAACTGCCGTCAAGGATATCTCAACATATTACGGTCTAGCTATAAGAATAAATTGCATGAAGCGGGCAGTACGGGCAGAATACTTTCACATTCCTTGCAGCGATGATAAACCCTCTCATGGCCAGCTGGTGTAAGTTTAGACAAGCTGAACCAGAGAATAAACCATATAGGCACACTCCACTGAGTTGATGCTTCAAATAAACACTTGGCAGAACCAAACCTTCTAAGAAAATATCTTCACAGGAAGACACAATATCCCAACGAGTCTGTAAATGGTGTAATATGGGCCCGACTCCCAAAAAATGTGTTTGTGGGACTTAAAACATTAAAAATTGGTGTTATTGATGCTGTGGCAGGTTTCAACAAAGAAGCAATTGTGAAGTGTCACATGCTAGAAGCCTTAGGATTAAATCCGGGAAGAAATCGTGTGGGAGTAATGATGAATCTGATCGGAACAGGATCCTTGAGGCGGAAAATCTATTTGATGAACTTAGGAAAAAATCAAGTAAGAAGATACAGGCAGCCAAAAAGAAATTGGAGGACTTGAAGAAGCTGATGCAGAAGCTGGGCCCTCATATCCCAGTGGAGCGTATTAAAAAAGGCACTGTAAATTAAAATGTGATTTTACACATATTTAGTATTTTTAGCATTTATATTCCTTTTTCTAAGGAACTACAAGAGCTAAAAGGCTGAAACTTTTACTGTAGCTTCTATCATATGTATTTGAACTTTAGTCACGAGTATTCGAAGATTTGTTGATTATTACTCCAGGTAAAAAAAATATATTTATTATAAAGTGGGTGAAAAAGTATATTTAAAAAATAATATTTTTTTTGTGAATAAAGCAACATTTTTATCAAAAACTGGATGGGAAGAAATAAAATGACAAGATTATTTATTGATATCTGTTTGAAGCAAAGAAAAGTGTTACCAGGGGTAGCAACACAATGAATTGCATGGTTAGCCCAGGCAATTCCAGGTGCTTCTGCTAGTTTATAATAAATTAATCTTTATTAATTTCTTTGAGTTTGAAAAAAAGTGTTTTTTGTTAGTTTTAAATGCAGTTTTTTTAATATCTAATTTTTCAAAGTTTTTCTCAAGAAAATAAATTGTTTAGTTTTTGTCTGAATGTCAGTGATGGGTGAGTGGTATCAGCGGTTGGTTATCTTGTTTTACATTTTGAGACAGTGAATCTCCCAAGTCCTAGGTGAGTGGTATCAGCGGTTGGTTATCTTGTTTTACATTTTGAGACAGTGAATCTCCAAGTCCTGGGTGAGTGGTATCAGCGGTTATCTTGTTTTACATTTTGAGAAAATGAATCTCCAGGTCCTGGGTGAGTCCTCTAGCGACGATCCAGCACAATATTGTCCCTCTCCAATAAGGACGAGCTGTGTTTGATATTCCTTCTTCCTAGAATGCACACGGTACATTAAATACACCTGTACTTGGATATAACCTTTTGATATATTTATACTTATAGTGACATAAACATTTACCAACCTCATATTTGTAATTTATTGGAGTTGAATAAAATGTAAGAACAGTGATGTGACCGTGTCTGACCTTTAGTCGTGAACATGTCTTCAATCCTCACAAGTGGAACCTCAAACATGAATGAGACAATAACTGCGATTGCTGCGGTGTACATCAGGTCCCCCATGAACGCTGGTATCTTGGGGACAAGCAACAGGTCGAGACAATCACTGGCTATGTCTCACGTGTGCAACCATGAGAGGGTGTCACACAGGTGTGTAAGAAAATACTAATTTTAAAGGCTAAAATACACATTTTGGTTAGTTTTGTGTTGTTATGGATGCTACAAATTAATGTCCACTTAACAGAAATCATTCATCTTACCCTTGTCTGACCAAAATGATGGGATATTTACTTGAATCATTAGCTTAGGTTAAACTTTTTAAAGTAATATTTAGCGTAATATGAAATTATACACATTATAACTCTTTTTAGACATAAAACATTATTGAAAATACTCAAACTGGAATTTGGCTCCTCTTGAAATATTAAAAAAAATAATCAACTAAAAATGGTATGGTCTTGCAATTAAAAAAAATTGGCAAACCAGGTTAGTGATGTAAAATTAAAAGTCAGAAAGTATTCGCAAAGTAGGGATTTTCGGTTGTTGTTGGCAACGATGTTAATGAAGCCTTGTTATCCTAAGTTTCATAGAAATTAAAAATACATTTTGTGCGGTCAACACCAACATTTTATTCTATTATTATTGTTATTGGTGACAAGTGACAGCTGCAGTTGGCACAACTTGATGTATGAATGCTACTTACGATATCACTATCTTGAATGTATCTCTCAAACTTTATTGAGTTGGCACGCATGTTTAGCAGCGGAACGGCGACCAGGTACATGCAGTACGTTAATCTGCTCAAAGGAAGGAAGATCGTCCAAGACAGTAATTTATTTGTGATACCTAAACACAGAAAATAAATGTTTAATTACTAGACAAACCAATGTTTGACTAATCCTAATCCTAATTCACAGTATATGTTACTGTACCTCCATATCCTGCGTCACAAGCAAATATGATCCAGGCCACTCCGATGGACCACCCGGGTCGGAATATGGCATAGTACAATGAAGACTCCAAGCGGCCATACACATAATCCGACTGTTGGAACGGAGTAAGACCTAGGACTACGCCGATCATGCAGATGTTGGAGACAAGCCACCCCAACAGAATGGAGGACTGGAAAACATTTGACAATCAGGTGTGTGAATCATAAACAATAGTTGAGACTCAAATTTTTAGCTTTGAAACTAGGATTTGTTTAAGAACTCTAATACTTCTTTTTGGTGGTTCAGACCCAACATAATTATAAGACAAGAACAACAACCATAATTTAAAACTTACATTAATGTCTGATTGTTACAATAAATACATTTAAAAAAAGTTTACTAACTATTTATATTCATACTATCCTATCATATTATATATTTCCTTAAATACTCGTATTTATTTCCAAGGTTCAGACTTAGAAGTAAAATAAAGAATTGGTTTTGTGTTAGTGGATCTGAGCCAACTCTAGCTACAATATACAAACAATTATTAATTTTATAGAACGATTGACAATTTAAAACTACCATATCTTAAGGAAGTTGGCTTGGTTTGAGAGTTACCGTGGTCATGTTGAGTTGTCGTCCATGTGTCTGATGCAGGATGTATCCAAGACACAGCCCTATGGTCCACGGGGTGTATCTGGTGTGTGTGGGGTAGTAGAGCATCCACAAGTAGTCAGCCAAGCTCGCCTCACTGACACACAATCAAGTATTGGTGTCAACGAACCCTTGTGTTCTTTAAGATCAACCCAAAATTGTGAAAACGTTACTCACTCCAGTTGCAGGTAGTTGACAGGAAACTTGTAGACATACGCCACAACGAAGGTGACAGCGATGCCCAGGGTAGTAAGTGTAGCAATGATGACATAAACATACTTGGAGGACCATTTCCACATGGGGTAGAGCAGGAGAGGAGAGAGGAGGAAGAGTTGTGTGTCCACAGCCAGATACCAGCACTGCTCCAAGCACTGCTTGAACAAACAGAGTCAGGAGTGTGACACGAGGTACATCAGGAGGGAGTGGAGTGTAACTAGTGTCCTAGCCCTGGGATGGGTCCTAGGTTATTTAATATTAATAATTCCCACCTAATGTTGATAACGATTTAACTCAATTTGTCTTAAACCACAAAATGAGTTTGTTCTCGAGTTACTTTCAATGGCTTAGTTGTTGATGAACGAAAGGTGAACCTGTTTGTCCGAGTGCAGGTAGTTGTTGATGAACAGAAGGTGTACCTGTTTGTCCGAGTGCAGGTAGTTGTTGATGAACAGAAGGTGTGTCCACCAAGTGGTCTTGCATCTCCCCCGAGTAAGTTCACTAGCACTGTGTGACAATGGCCCTGTTGCTGCATAGTTGAGGAGAGTTGCTTGGACCATCAGCACTGCAGCATATGCCGGTATTAACCTAGAACACGATCACGCTAGAGCTTGTGACTCGACGCAGGTGCAGGGCGAGTGTATACACCTGTTACTGACCTGACAAGCCGGTGGAGGTAGAACAGGGGCAAGTTGAAAGTGTTGGTGGTGTTGACTGCCTTGAGGAAGCGATAGCTGATCAATAAACCACTCGAAAGCAAGAAGGTATCAGATGCAAGCCCACTATTTACGATGTGCATCTTGGACCAGTTTTGGAGACTCTACAATCAGGACACAACATGACAATACCCCACAGTTAAATGTTTTCAAGGTGAACGAGAACAAACTCTTGTTCAACCTGAGCAGAGCTTTACAAGTAGCCTGGGACATTTGGACAGTCTGGAGCTCTTGTATTGTTACAAAGAGCACGAGGTGATTGCTCGGTGACACACATATTACTATAGTTGAGAGCAAGAGGTGATTGCTCGGTGACACACATATTACTATAGTTGAGAGCAAGAGGTGATTGCTCAGTGACACACATATTACTATAGTTGAGAGCAAGAGGTGATTGCTGGGTGACACACATATTACTATAGTTGAGAGCAAGAGGTGATTGCTCGGTGACACACATATTACTATAGTTGAGAGTTGTCACAACTAAGGAACTAACAGGAAAAGGGTGCTAATGGGATAAAATAACCCCCTTTGCATCCAGACAGAGTTTGAATCTTTCCCTGTCGAGCCAAAGTAAAGCACGCTGATAACTCTACCGCTAGAGTGAATATCAAGGATTTGATGCTCAGAACACAAAATAAATCAAATAAATGAATTGTTTATAAGTATATGAAAACGCTACAAGTTTAATTTTGCCTTCACTTAAAACACAAGCTAAGTGAAATACCCAATCTGTCACACAGAAATGAGAATATTGACCTCGCCAAGGTGCAAACCAAACTGTCTGCTTGATGCAACGTCAATGTTCACGTTAGCTATAGAAAGTGGATGACCCTGACCTCATCTTGTAAGATTAGCTATTGAGCGTGGACTTACGTCAGCAATGGCATCAGGGTTGGTAGCAGGAATACCCAGGTTGTATGCGTATCTCTGGCCAAGAAGAACCCAACCACAAGAGATGAATCGTATCCCGAAAAGGACCGTCAGCGAATCTTCACCTTTTGTCAGGTCTAGTAATCGCTTACCATTTGTATATACAGAGAAATATGTATATATTTCTTTTTTGTTTTCTGGAAGCAAGAGAAAATAGGATTTTTCCCCCTGGTGCCTTGTCTTCATTGATATTAAATGACAGGTGACCAGAGAAGACACAATTATTGATCCAAGACTTCATTTGCTGTGCACTGAATAAAACCCAGAACATTTTAATATCCTATCAGTTTTCAAGCAACAACTCCCCAACTTACAGGAACATTATTTTATTGATTATTATTATTATTATTAGCACCGCGTCTTACTACCCGTTCGGGTTATACGCACATATTGATTAATAGCCAGTGGGGTTGCTGGGTAACACAAAGTGACTGTCTAGACAAATTGTGTATGGTATATCGGCAGAAATTTATTACAAAAAAAATCCCTGTAGTTAGTTAGAGCCGGATTTGACTACACCTACGCCCGTGAGCCCAATAAATGTTTGCGCCCCTTTGTTTTACAATACATTGAAAACAAATAAAACAAACTTTTACATTTTCTAAATTATTTTTAAAAAATCACTATTTTAAGAAATAATACAATAAAGAATATTAAATAGTTAATAAATAGCAAGGTAGGATATTTTGATAAAAGGTTTTATAACTGAAAACAGGATGAATTCTAAGCCTAAAACGAATTAGGTTTTCACCTAGCCTTTTCATTAGCAAATGAAAGAATCACATATTCATATTCATAGTTTAATTTTACACTAATGTTATTTTCACTTGCAAGGACTGCTAAATGATTTAATCTTTCCTGAATTTGTGACGATTGCAAATAATTTTTAACTCTAGCAAGAGCAGAAAAAGACCGTTTAGCTGAACAATTTGTAGCTGGAGTGCTTAAGTAAATCTTTAAGCAGACACAAATATTCGGATGAAGATCATGAAGGTGTTTTTCTTTTACCATTTTGTTTAAAAGTGTTAAAGAGGTGCAACACTTTTTGTCATCTAGACTTATGAGGAAACTCTTCAGGTGAATACATTCAGTGGCAGATGACTCTCCGATATCTGGCTAATAAAGCTGCTGAGGTTTATTCGCAGATTGGGGAATTTCAAGCAGTTATAATTAGTCAGTGATCACTTTAATAACTGGAGATGTCAACTTCACACCAGTGTGTAAGAGAGAAAGAAACTGTTAGGGATCTGTTTCTATCTTACACACATACAAGGCAATGTGGCATTTTGACATCGTTTGTTTACTGTATTTGTAAAAATATAGGGAAAAAATTAATAAAATAAAATACAAATAAATAATAATTAAACAAGCTTGTTAGTGTAGAAAATCCCCTTTAGTTTTGGTAAATTTCATGTACTGTACATCCAAATTGGCGCGTATAAAAAATAAAAGATGTATGAAAATTTGCCACCCCGATCCCGGGCCTGTGCCTAAATCCGGCATGGGCTCTACTACACCACAGTTAGGCCCTGAACATTTCTATGTCACATAATGACATAAATAAAATGTGAAAGTGTTATTGCTTGTCTACATTAATTTTGTAAATGCATTTCACTCTTTCTCATCATTAAAATTCAAATAAAGAGTAATACATTTGTTAGTTGTAAATTTGTAATCCACCCCAAGGTCACCCAGTGTTGCCACGTTACTCACCCCTGACAATGACATCGTAAGTAGTGCAGACAATCACGAGCATAAGGAACAAACCCAGGACCAGCCTGAAATACAACACATGAGAATATCAACAGACAAAACATTGGCGTAGGGAGAATTTCATTTCGGGGGGTTCAAACTGCCAAGATAAGAGCAACAGGGTGTGTTTATTCTTGTGATAGAGTATCTATATTAGGTTAGGTTTCAAACAGGTAAAACTTTACTATTATTTTTAGTCTACGTCATTAAATGTTTCAAATATCAAGGTAACATAAAAACTTATGCTTTAAAAGTCACTTGTAAAATAAGCTTTTAAATTGAGCCTTAAAGAGGAAAACCAGCTCGTCTTGATACCATTGCAGAGCGCCTTACAACTTCCTCAGGCTCCACAGAAATCTCACGATGCACACTGAGAAGTGCAAGTCCCGTTAAACGATCATTTCCTGTGGTGTTTCTTGCATAAGACTTTAATCGCCTAAGTGTAGAGAAAGTACGTTCTGGGGTTGCTGTCAATACTGGAAGTGTAGCTAAAATTGCAAGAAGTTTCCAAATATTTGGAACAAAGTCCACGCTACACTCCACGAGAACTTCACTAGCAGTCGTCATTCTATCTTTTTCATTCACTCTCACCCAATTTACTTTCCAGGTGGTGATCTCAACTGAACATGTACTTGTGTTAGGAAACATAGCACAATATAAGTTAACAATCTCATCTAACTATAACTACTCTAAGTCAGTACCTACTATTCGATTAGGGATAAATTCTTGACAAGGCGTCTGTGTGCTGAGAATTGGTCCCTGAGATGCTGTGTTATATGGTCCAAGAAAGGAATAAATACAGTCCTCCTAAGATATTCTTCACTTGTGGACGCTGGCATGTTGTCACGATGGCACTGATTATCAACAACACGAGGAATTAGCATTTCACTCAGCATTTCCTCAGAGTAAGTAAATATTTTATGAAATTCATCATCTGATTTGGTGACCATTGTATGAAGGACATTAACTACAATGTCTACATGGTCACATGCAGCCACTAAGTCACAGTCAACTTGTAGGTACTTGCAAAGTGGGAGTGTGATAGAAAATACCTTTGCTGCAGCATTCAATGCTGTGACGAACTGTCCTTTCACAACTGTAGCTAAAAGCTGGTGCGCTCTACTTGATTGAGCGCATCCTCTAACTCTTGTAATGCATGACATTTGTTGTAACCTAGCAATTGAGTCATGTGTGTTTGCACCCATCTGGTCTCACACATGGCAATGAGTGCTGCATGTTTGTTATCAGACACGTGTTTATAAGCTTTCAGAGCACTAAGGTGAGGATCTGAAATATACACAAACTGATATACAGTTTCTAATTGGCGGCGTAACTTTGCAGGCATTAGCTAAAGCCAAAGTCAATGAATGGGCACTGCAATGAACATAAAGGACATGAGGATGTATGTCTCGTATATACGTTTGAGCTCCAAGCAGCGGCACCATCGTACCACTGACCAACTACATTGTCAAGGTTTAAGACATTTTTATCTAGAGGGAGCAAAATTGTAGATTCCAGTCCTTTTCCTGTAAGATCAGTGACAGGAGTAAATTCTAAAGTCTTCTCTAATTACATTATTTGTAGCACAAATGTATCATACACAGAAAGACATTTGCTCTCTCCTACTTACATCTGCTAGGATGGGGAACGCTCCAGAGGCATTAATATTCTCCACAATCTTATCTTTTATTATGTTCCCACATATTTCTATCACTTCACTCTGTATAGTTGGACTGGTGTAGTGAGCATTAGAAGCACCACCCTCTAGGTGTTTTTTGAGGACCTTATTTCCACAATCAACATGGAACCTCAAAAGAGCATGAAATACTCAATCGTTCTCAGTTGGGTCATTGGTGAGAACATTTCCTGAGTCCACCTCACCATGTAGTGGCAGTTCTTGTCTACCACATAAAATGATGGTCTCAACAATTGATTTCAACTTTGATCTGTACTCGTTAGCCTGCCTGGCATGCTCAGAAACCTTATCTAGCTTCCCTTCTGTGACGTAGAGAAAATTTTCTGCCATTTCTTGATATTTCATATGATAGCCTCTACTTGCATGATCAGAAAACATTTCTTTAGATTTTCTGTATTTTTTTAAAGGCTTTGTCACCAAACTTCCAAGGTTTTGATGACTTCCTTTTCCAACAGATTGCTTAGAAAATATCTTACAGAAGGCACCATTTTCCTTTTTGGAAAAAAGGAGCCAAGGAAACAATTCCATCCACCTTTGTTGAAAACTTGATTGTCTTGGATCTTTGGGGTCAACAGGAAAAACATAGTCTTTAGTGGGAATCCAAGGAGATATAAGCAATTTTTCTCTCTGGAGATCGGTCATAGGTGTATTCAAATAATCTCCTATGTCATTTATCACTCCACATTGACCATGAATCATCATATTTAGTTGAAAAACTGTCACTATCCCTCCAATCAAGGGCGTAGCATCTAATATTTTAGAAGTAGAGGTCACAACATCCATTGCAGTGAAAGTACTATGAGAAATACACTCGAGAGAAGAAACTCTAGATATGCGATCATTGGGGTCACTCAGCAGGGCACGAGTGCTGGGTGCCACAAACCAGAACAACTAGCTTGATTTTCAATAGACATGTGAGAAGTGCTTATTATTGTCAGGAACACCTTTCTCTCTCTTTATTCGGGACAAATTGAAAGACTTATGTTTGTTTCAAAGAACGTTTCATTGCTGTAACGATCTTGAAATGATTTCTCTTCTATGCTGAAAAAAATCAACTAATTTAATTATTGACTTATGGATGAAATTTACTACTAAATTCTAACCAAACAATCTCATACTGGGCTAAATTATTATTAATATAATTGTTATTAATTATTATTATTACAATCATCATCAGAAATCATAACCAGTTTACTTGCAGTTGATATTATAGCAAATATTTGGCTTAGTGATGTTAAAATATATATATGAGATTTGGATTACAAATATTTTATCATAAAACCCAAATATAAGTATAAAACTATATTGTACTTACCAATAGGTATATTGTCAGAAATATTTGCACACATACATAACTCAAGTAATATCACAAAATTAACTATAAAACAAAATAACTGTAACTGTGCAGTTCTTTCAAATTAATAACAATAACACCTCCTTTCAATGAAGATGAAAAATAACTGCCAGTGTGTCACAAACCAGGAGAGGCGTATAAAAGCAAAGCAACTTAACCTTGAACGGGAGGGAGGGGGAGAATTATTTTTATATATTTTTTATTTTCAATTTCCTTATACATTTGTCCTGACATCTTATTTTACTATAAATCAGGACTTTTTTGCTCTGTTCATATTACAATATGCCTTCTATATAGTTAATTTAAAATTTTTATACATAAACTTTCTGGAATATAAACATAAACTTCTACTAAAACTACTTGTCCTGTTATTGATCATGACCAATTTACCTCGACATGTGCCTGTTAGC
The DNA here is from genome assembly GCA_902155825.1 of Timema genevievae. Classification (NCBI taxonomy): domain Eukaryota; kingdom Metazoa; phylum Arthropoda; class Insecta; order Phasmatodea; family Timematidae; genus Timema; species Timema genevievae. The sequence continues at coordinate 28,962 of CABFWO010004880.1, forward strand.
AGCTCAGTCTACTATATCAATACCATTATTTAATTTATGATAACTTATAACTATACTTGTACCTCTTTCGCTATTTAAGCTATTTTTACTATATACATTTATTTTTTCCTTTTGATATGCCTGCTTTGGACTTAAATCTAACTTAACCTAACTTATACCTAGTGCCGTCGTCTACACAATCCTTGTAGGGAGTCCCATATTCTTTTTCTTCTCTGGTCACTTCCTACCGTGGCCAGTCAACATCCCTGGAGTGCTCGATAGCTCCAGCCAAGCATCACACTTGTTTCCAAGCGAGCAGGGCTCTTCGAGTAAGGAACAACTTCCGACGTCTCATCTGTATCCACTTACTTTCCTTCTCCCCTAACCGGTATTCCAGGCGTCCCTGGTTCATCAGCTGGTATCCCTGAGACGCCTTTCCTCGGCTAGCGCTCTAGATATATCCAGAGTCCACCTTCCCTTTTATTACACTCATTGTGTTTTGTTTCACCAGTTTCGAAAAGTCTCGTCTAAGTCTGATGTTTCTTCTCCTTCGTCTTCCTGTTTGTTTTGTCTCAAGTCTTCTTTCTTTTAGTTTGTCCATGTGTCTGTCCCTTTCTGCTGCCTGTCCGCTATCTCATCCAGGTAGCTCCACCGGTCCTCATCCCTCAACATATGGCCTGTATAGGCACTAATAGCTCCGCTCTCTCCCTTTCAGTAAATATACATTCCAAGGTCACGTGTCGCCTCTCCTCCGCAACAGCAAAGACTGGTTTCACTCAAGTTCATCCTAAAGAGGGACGCTCGATATGGGCCATGTCCTGTGATATAGTGGACAAGTCCCTGGGAAGGTTGGAGATACTTCATTCTCTCTCTCTCTTGTATGTTCGGAAATAACTGGAATGTCCTTCTACCTGTGGTACTCTCTTCCCAGTGTGCTTGCCACTCCTCCTTGGTACTTACATCGTTAGTTGTTAATTCTATTACTTTGTCTAACTTCCCTTTACCAAGCCAATATCCAGCGGCCCTCTTTCGTACCTCTAAGTGTAGGGGCCAGACACCAAGGGTGACACACAACGCGTTGGTTGGTACAGTTTTGTAGGCCCCAGAAAGTCTCATGGAAAAAAATGGAGGGGGAGAAAGTAAAATAGCCTGACCAAAGGAGAAATTAACTTTTAAAGTAAATACATTTGTTTAGTAGCTAGTGAGTGAAACTTTAATAACTGGCCGCACTTAATATAGAGAAAAACTAACTTTTACACTGATTAGTATAAACAATTAAATAACAAGTCTGCCTATTTATTGCAAACATCTTAGTGTAAATAAGTACCAGACCACAGAATTAATATTAATTTGATTTTAGTCAATACAAAATAGAATGGTTATTGATAAATATGCAAATGTGCATGCTGACTTCTTTAAACACACAATTACTGGAAACACAAAAAGCTTCTAGAATTTTTTTTGGGGGGTTTGAACCCCCCTCCCTACACCCATGTTTATTAATAACTGTAGCCTGAGACAGCAAGGTAGTAAAAAATTACCTCAAGTGCACCTGGTTGGGTACAAATTCCTAACTTTTCTCTCAACCATGACTAAGTGAAATGTACCCATTTGAATACCTGTGTGAGTTTAGTACAATAACTACAAGTACACAAGCCACAGTTTTACACAACTATCCAGTCACAAGCCACAGTCTTACTCAACTATCCAGTCACAATCCCCAGACTTACACAACTATCCAGTCACAATCCCCAGACTTACACAACTATCCAGTCACAAGCCACAGTTTTACACAACTATCCCATCACAAGCCAAGTCTTACACAACTATCCAGTCACAATCCAGTCTTACACAACTATCCAGTCACAAGTCACGGTCTTACACAACTATCCAGTCACGAGGCTCCAAGGATATTCCTTCATTGACAGAGCAGTTGTTCTTGTCGATGTTGATGGACACTCCTTCAGGGAGAATATTAGAGAGAATATCTCGCAACTCTGACACCTTGCAAGATGAGGGAACACAAACAGACCATACTACCTGTCAACAAGTGTATGTCTTGTTACTGTATTCAGTGAGCTATGATGATGTTACTGTGTAGCTCAACTCTACATCTAGAGCTAGACAATGTGAGCTACCAAACTCACATTTTTAGTGGTTTCTCCGGAGTTGTTCAAGGTCAAGGTCACCAAGCAATGCTTGCCGTTGAACTTCCGGTCCTCGTCAACAGTTTGAGCCACGATGCCGATGCATTCGTCGAAGTTTCCCAAATGATGAGTATATCCAGAAAATATTCCTTGTGGGAATTTTGTGGATGCATCAAACACTGTCGCATAAAACAGGGCCCTCAAACATTTGAATACAGCATAGGTGTCGGTGTTTGTTTTCATTTCATCAAAAACATTTTACATTTTTACACAGATAATTACTTTTGGTACTAATACACTTGTATTTAATAACTTCCTGGTCATCATGGAGTGTTGTAGTATTCGGTTCGATTCGAACTCGGGAAGAGTGGCAGTTGTACTTATTCAGAAACTGTCGCGTTCAGAGAGAGCAATCAATGCTGTACTTTTAACAAGTACTAGTGTGACAGATAGTAATGTCACTGGATATTCTTTAATGTATTCATCTGCAGTTATACCAAATATAACAGCAATAATGAAATAATAAAATGTTATCAAAATATTCTCCTGCAACCACATCTATGAACTGCAGCAACATACAGGTGGAGTAGAAATTCTAGTTATGAGCAGTGCCACATGATTAGGTTAGAGAGGTGTGATGTGGCAACAGTGTGCCTGAAACTTACACCAAACGTGTATGTTAGTTTACTGAAAGGTGTTAGAAGGTTGATCCTCACATGACTATGCATTGCTCCAAACGGCATGTCAAGTCAACTGTCGTAACAGCCTCAATGTTCTCTGATGACTGCCGTCAGGTGGGTACATTGTGAGCACTTGTGTCCCACTGATACCACATCCTCTCTCGCACAAGCAGCCAATATACAATAGTCACCTCTCATTGGTCTCTTCGTCTTATCGCACAGTGTTGCCACATCACACCTCTCTAACTTTAATGTTGTTTTTATCAAAAGGTATGGGAAGAACAGATTTTTTGCAAAGAGTGTTCTCGGCTTATATTTACCCACCTAATCATGTGGTACTGTTTGTATCCACGAATTACTACTCCCCTTGTGTAGTGAAGGTGATAGGATGGGACATGCCAACATGAAAGACTAGAAGTTGTTCCCAGAATATGGAGCAAGACAAGATGTACTCACTCGCTATGGCCCAACTTGACGATCTACTCTTCAAACTAGTGAAATATAAGTTGAGGTCTTGTTTGCAATTGGTTTCATTTGTTAACGATACATTAAATCCCTGGATAAACTTTGACATAACATCAATGGTCTCAAACACTTGTTCATAGTTTGTACTTTGGTCCGCTATGCAAGAAACATTAATAAATGTTAATACAAACATTACAAACATATGTTGGTTTCTCTTGTTCATCCTGGCCTTCAGAGCAAGTACGACACAGTATTTAGAATGATAACAACTCAACAAGATACACTTTCTTATCAGAATCGAACAGACATTATCATGTAATGTTTTAAAACATCTGCTCTAATCTTGAGAATATTATACCATCAAGTGGTCAACAGATAATATTGTAACATACATCCAAGTGATAAACCTATGGTCTGGGCTGAGGTCGGCAAGATTCTTTTTTATAATTGTTGGGGCTGAACCACCAAAAAGCCATATTAGAGCTTAGTCAAATTCAGAAATCTGATTTTTTTTAAATACGGTGGCGGCTAGTGATGTAATAACTAGGGTGTTCACAAAATCAAAATAGTAATGAAGAATATTTTGTAGATTGATAGATTATATCAAGACATAAACATATAAGGATATTGACTACATTGTTCTGTTCACTACTGTGTAGCTTATAGTATAGACTAGAGCAAGGGTGTCAAACCCAAACAGGTGTGAGGGCCAAATTTTATCACTAAGAATGCATTGTGGGCCGCACATAGGATTTTTATTTATTGTAGTATACATTTTAAATGTTTATACAGAATTAAAAAGCTTACCTTTTTTTTGTCGACACCTTTTCATGTGTAAAGTACACTGATTTATACAAACATATTTTCTTTTAATGCTGACAAAAACCTTTTTAAATTGTCAATTTACAATATTAAAGAAAGTTGCTATAATAAAAAATAAATAGTTATAACAAATACCGTATCGTAATAATACTCTTCGTTCACTATTCAAATATTTTTCATTTAAAACAAAATGTCAGTATAGTAATTTACCACATCTATTGTTTGTTGGATCTTCCCACTTACTAAATTATCAAAATCTGAAGAAATATTTTGACTCGAAACAATACTTATTGTGCTTTGTAAATGTTCATCTGTAATTTGACTCCTTAACTTTGATTTATTCAATTCTAAAAGAGAGAAAAACTGTTGACAAATGTATGTACTTCCGAACATTGATTGTATTATATTTGCGTTCATTTTGATTGTGGGATATTTATCACCCAAATACTTGGAGTAAAGCTCTGGTAGGGGCACTTTCATAATGTGCCTTGAAGAATAGAATTACATTGAAAATCAATAAATTCAAGTTGCATTTCTTCCTTAACAATTTCAACATCAATTTAAAACAGAGCTGAGAACAAGGAAAGCAACAATGTATCTTGTTGAAAATACTTAAATCTGTCTTCAAACTCTTTTCAGAGAGCTGAAATTATTGTTACCTAATTATCGAGGTTGGATGTATCATTATAGGTTTCCACACTTGTTTTGAGCTTAAGGAAGTGAGCAAAGTTCATGTTGGCAAACCGGTTTTCCCACAGTCTAAGTTTGGTTTGGAAGGCTCTAACATGGTCAAATAACTGTGTGATGATTTGGCCCTTTCCTTCAAGTTGAACATTAAGGGAATTTAGATGCTGCGTAATATTAACCAAAGTTAAATCTATCACCCAAGACTTGTCATTAAATTCCTTGACAGAATGGTATTTTTCACCCATAAATATTTCAATAGTCTTTCAGTTCAAAAAATGGTTTTAAAATTGTGCCCAGACTCAACCACCTAACTTTGGAATGATATGGTACTTCTGTATATTCACCAATTTCTTCCAAAAAAGCGGCAAACTGACGGGCGTGAGCACAAATAAAATTGACACTTTATGCAACTGATTGCATCACGTGGTCCATTTTTAATGTTGGTGCACACAAAGCTTCCTGATGAATGATACAATGTTCAGATGGCAGCCCAAAACCACTAGGTTCTCTCTTAATTTCGTAGCCTCGCCATAGTAGTAGGGCTGACATTCTTTTCCTAATCAAGTCTTGTATCATTTATAACCATTTCTAAAGCAGAACATCTTCTGCAGTGGCAGTGTCTTTTAAGGGAATTATTTCTACAAGTTCTTCACTTATATTTATGTATATGTCCACAACACGAAATACAACCAGCTGTGCCACATCTTTTAAATCAGTACTTTCGTCCATGTCTATAGAAAAAGCAATAAAACTCTCAGCCTTCTTTATTATATGTTCTTTGATATTAGCTGAAATATCAGTGATGTGTGCTGCAACTGCATTCCTTGAAAGACTATTTCAACCATTCACTTTTCAATTTAGAGTTAGCCCTCACAAGCTTAGCCAGTGTATTTTTTGTGTGAAACGCGGTGGTTTTTTTCGTGGTGGTGTCTCAAGTTATATTCTTTCATACCAAAACAACACAATTACAAATCAAACAAGTCAGCCTCCGTACTTTCAATAAATAAATATGAAAGAAAGTTCCCATGCTTAGTTAAATACTCTACACTCCATTTCAATTTTTCTTTTGGTACCACAATCATCTAAACTCATTGTGTTAACAATAAATAAACCTAAACAAGTTGAACAGAGGGCGGGGAGAGATTGGAAGGGAGGGTTTGGAGGAGAGGCGTCCTCTGAAGCTAAGGGGTGGGGGTAAGAGCTCCAAGAAACAAGAGGCAAAGTGGAAAATCCAATCCCAAACTCAACATACACCACGGGCACAGACGAAGTCTGTAACTGCGGGCCACATTCCTCTTCTGAGTTCATATTTAGGCGTGGGCCGGTTTAAAAGCTCCAGCGGGCAGTTTGTTTGACACCCCTGGTCTACACACTATGACAGATACCCAGGTTCGTACCATGTTCAAGATATTATTTACGGACAAGTCTGTATGAATGTTATCAGAACCATGATTGGCCAACATATGAGTTAGTGTGTCCAATAAGATTCTGATAAGAACAACCTTTTGGAAAATAACAATATTAATAACATTTTAGAGGTATTGATAACATTCATCACAAGTGATATCACATGACTTTATGTATGGATACATGAAAGTAAATTTAGTTACCTTTTCTTTCTGTCAGATAAGGATATCCCTATGAAAATTTTAATGTACATATGATAATATAATATTTACAGTCAAGTCATTAATTGATCCATCCACACGTGGTTTTGTTTGTGAGGTTGGTATTCCAGATACATCCAAGCCTCCAAACAGACTTGGCCTCAATGAATACAAGTGAACACTGAATGGGCCTGGGTAAGGCAGTGGAAGAGCGTTAGTCCTACAGCCCAAATATCTGATTTATCTTTATCTTTAGATACATGTGTGTGTGTGTGTGTGTGTGTGTGTGTGTGTGTGTGTAGATAAAAATACTATAATTAAATTATCATTATCATCATCATTATTATTTTATATCATACAATAAAAAAAATACCAACCGTTTTATTTCTTTGAAAAGAAAATGTTTCAATAGTGATCACAAAATATTTTTAAAAAAGTCAAAATTCTTAAAAAAAAAAGTATCAGTTTCTCAGCTCGTGCGGGTGCCAATTTCGAAATAAAGCTGTTTGCATTCTAGTTCCTGAGAAATGGAAGATAATGTTTACCTTCGTCTTGGTTGCAAGCGTCACGATAGTGAGATGTTGCAGTTTCTTCTTCTGGGCAGGGGACAGTTCTGGTAGTTGTGTTCTGTTGTCCAGGTACTGCCGGTACGTACCGTACGCAAACAGATGCAACACCTGCAGGTAGTTGCTGTGCGGGCCGTTCTCCAACTAAAACACAACCTGTGTCCTGAACTAGCTTACGTCGAAAGCTGTGTTACATTTCAGGGCACATTTCAAATTATCTATACAACAAAACATAAATGTACCTACATTTGCATCCTTACTTTAAATGTTATATGTAATGATGATATCTCTCAAGAGTGACAGCTACCTGTTCAGGTTATACACCTATGTACTAATCATGCTAATGAGTTAGATAAGAAAGGTTGCATTTAAAAGAAGTGTACCCACATTTGTGTGGAGGGAGCGTGGAAACCCCGCCCTCAGTACTCCCTGTTATCGGCAGTCTAGACAACTGCGAGAGTAGCGCCTTAGAAGCGGGTTACACGACTGTTGAGAGAGAGCAAAGCTGATCTGGTGACATTGGCCTACTTGACTGTACAACATTTGACCTGATAGTTAGCATTGTAAATGATAGAAAATAGTGGTTTAATGTGCAGGACAAGGACAGCAGTTCTGTGATGAAACATACCTCAAGCACATTGGGCATGTCGAGTAGCTCTCCAAACACATGGACTCCCGGGGCTTCCAGGACCTGTTTTATCAGTTCCACTGCGGCTGCCCCCTTGGCAGACTTGGCGAGCAGTACAAACTGTTCCAGTGGATTGTTACTGGTGGTGGTCGTTCCCTTGTCAGTCGTCATTGCGTCACAACCACGAGCCCCTGTTAGGGACAGATTGCCAACACTCTCACTTTCATCACAATGTGCACTTTATAAACCAACTGATTATAACAGCACACCACTTGTAAACTAACCTGAATCTAGACGGACACAACACCCAGTCCCCCGACTGTTAATTTCTCACTCTGGAAGGGGAAACCCACATTCTACCGATGAAACTTCTTTCGGCCATGCCAGGAACTGAAGCCTGGACCTTTAGCTCAATAGGCATACTAGGCCCACGCTATCAACAAAACTACTAGGTGTCGGACTTCATTAAAACAAACGTGTTTTGATTCACTAAGTGGCCTGTTTGTTAGAGAGTAAAACTTTACATTGATTCAATATTTATCTCTCTGCAATTAGCAACTCATTCAACTGTTCACAAAATGGAAATTTTAATAAAACCCTGCTATAAAATGGATGTGACTGCTGATCTTTCAGCAGTGGGTTGTATTTTAACTTAATTAATTAAATAATGTCTATAATAACATAATTTGTGTGATTATGTCCAGTCTACACCCAGGCGCATAATATTGTCTATCTACAATGACGCACGTAAGCGCAGATGTGTGTCAGAAGGAGACGAACAGTGTCCACCTCTTTTGTTTGTGTGGTTGCATTTTTAACTTCCAATAATAGTAATAGGGCCTATTTAACCTTTTAAATATGTATTTATTATTTGAAAACTTTAATGCGACTTTGATTCTTGTAGTCATAATCTATGGTGTTTTTAATTTGTATGCACTTTAATTGTTTCACGCGTGATGTGCATTTACATTTTACCTTGATGTTGACAATATTCTAAACTCTGCACATGTGTGAATATTAAACTAGGAACAATATTAGTAGGCTGTGTGTTCAGACGATCGTTTGCGTTGATTTATATGAAATAATTTAAACAACCTTAGTCTAGCCTTCATGTTAACAGGCTTAAGGCTTTGTGAAGACTTACTAATCTTGATACTACCATTTATGTGCACATTTAGTGCATGTTTGAAAACAATATTTTATTGTGTTGTACAAATAAACTATCTCTGTTTGAATAACAAATAGATCATAAATAAAAACAGTGCCACATAGAGTTATATGAATTTACTAAGTCTGGTATATGTACTATAGCAATCTCGCACAGCGTTGCCTGTGACCCATCTAAAGATTCAAAGTTTTGATTCAAAAAATTTGTTAAAAATAGCCTAATTAAAAAGCTAGTTAAAAATTTAAAAATCCGGCTTCAAGGTGCATTCGGAACTCCTCCTGTCCACCTACATTAAAATTTTCAGATCTCTGCATGGCGTAGATTTGGCTGGGCATGGCACACAAACTAACAAACACACAAACAAACACTTCCTTTTATTATTATAGATGTTTGCAATGCCTGTTTTCTTAGTTACGATGTTTTTAGGAAAACAAGAAAGACATCTTGCAATTGCAAGTGCGGTGCGCCTGGTTATACACTGGGCATTGGGCTACAGGTGTGCCTAGGTCTTGTGGAATTTGTGAACAGAATGCAGGGGTTTTTTATGTTGTTTTTAAGACATGCGACTACAGTATAATATTATGTTCTGGTAGGTGGCAGTAAGTTCGAACAGGAATCTTGAATAAATGTAGACCTGTTCTTAAATACAGTTTAAATCCCTCATTCAAGGCTTCATTTGACTTAAAACGTAATAAACGAATTGAACTATAACATTTAACCATACCCATATGATAGTTGTAAATAAACAGCTTAAATACATTTGAGAGCGTTGTTTTGGAGATATTGTGGTTAAAAATACCTTATAGAAGTTCCTTGAGATCTTATGATTATATATAAAAGGTGCTTCTAGTTTTCAAATAAAATATTATAAGTATACAAAATATGTGTATAGTATTCTTCACTGGAAAACAATATGATCCCTTAATTAAAGCACCAATAGTTTTAAACAAATTGATTAAATAACATGTATTTGACTTGACAATCTACTATATATATCAATGCTCAACTATTTCAAAGCTGTCAACATTATTTTTAAAATTAAAATTCCTTAAAATATAAATATATTTCACTAAACTATATTTTGGCTATAATCCACCTTAATAGCTATAATATAAATAGATGGACATCTGTGAATTAAATTTTTGAGCTGTAGTTTGCATAAGATTCTGTAAGAGAGAGAAACTTTCAGGTATCTCTTTCTCTCTTACACCCATACAAGGCAATGTGGCATTTTAACATCGTTCATTAATTTGATTGAATATATGAGCTTCATCAATGTGTGATTAGTTAAATGAAAGAAATATGTTAGTAAAAGCTTTGACGAGCATATCAAAGTTCGAAACTGGTTAGTTTTTTCTTTAAATAAGTTGATGTAGCCTAATATATACGATGATTTTTGAAGGAAGCTCGCTTTTGAGGCTTTATTTCGTACCAAAATCCTACCCTATAGTTGTGTTTAGTTAGGAAATTTTTACTTCCGTTCTAAATGGACGATTACCCTATATATATATATATATATGATAGTATTTTGGTACGAAATAAAGCCTTACAGTTTAGGATTATTACTAAATTCAGGGTTTAGTAGATACTGTATTTCTTATAAACCTATAACCTAAATTATCATTTGAACATAAGACTTCTACACAAAGTATGTCATTCAAACAAATATAATACAGTTTTTAGCTAACTTGTTTCCTTATACTTATCGAATTTTCAACATAATATGGTTTCTGAAACCAATATACTAGCTAGTAACCCACTTTAAATATAAGTGTAGTCTAGGCAGACTGTAAACAACATTGATGACAATTAACTACATATTTAAATATGTTAAAGATGTTATTTATAGTTTTACAGTATTACCTGTAAAACTGAATTACATATCCTTTAATGTAAATGTTTCTTCAGGAAAGTGTGATATAAAACTTCACTATTTTTCAAACAATAACACTTTTACTCGAGACATGTTTTCACATAAGACCATTGAAAGAAACCATTAAATCTGTCCTCCCACAGTGTAGCAGACGATAAACTTGAGTGTCACGCTTTTGTCCTTGGCAATGTGTATGTGTATGTCCATTCAGTTATATTATAGAGATCAATGATAATCCCTCACTTTGAAATTAATTGTTTTATTTTTTATCGTTATTATCGTTATTCTTGATCTTCTAAATGTCTGCAATGATACATCAGTAGTAAATAAATGTTTACTGTCGTATATGATCATGTTAAGAAATATTTGATGATAGTGATTATATTGTTGTATTGATAGAAGAGTGTTGTGTTTGTAGTATATTTGCAATTGAAATTTTAATTTATATTTATATTACGATTGTTAATATCGTTTTGGTAAAAAGTCATGAGCACAGCAATCATTATTGTCTAGTTATTAAATTTCAAATTAATAAACATTAAGTACAGGAAATACATCCCTTTATTTTCTTTAAATAGTTTTATTTATCAATAAGTAAGCATATTAAAGATTATTTTTTGTACTTTT
>CABFWO010004880.1:40308-56822 GCA_902155825.1 Timema genevievae
ACTTTTTTTTTTTTTTTTTTTTTGACAAATTAAGAAGACCTCACACACACAATGCTATACGATCTTTAGGGAGAACTGTAGACTAACAGCATTTTCTGGTTATAAATCTCTAGTGTTGTAACCTTGTGGTTAGATTGGTTTCCGATAGAATTAACTGCCATGTGATTTTTCATGTCCACTATGAAACTGCTAAAGTTTGTAGGTTAATGCTTTAAGTTTTATTATTGCTTTTTATAACATAAAAAGTTTTAAAATCACAACACAGTATTTTAATATGTCGTGTGTTGCGAGGATAACTTTACGAACACTTCATGCCAAATACTTTGTGAGTACACAATATTGGGTAGAAAATTAGCGCAGAGAAAATAGTGCGAGGAATTTACCAGGCGTAAACAATCAATGTTTTCATAATTTTAACGTGTACTTTCTAAACACTTTAACATGGATCTTATAAGTTAACTTAAATGTAAATAAAACTAGAAAATATTTGTTCATCTCAAAATAAATGTTTTTGTGAAAGTGGAAGCATGTTTCGAACTGGAGAGGAGCAGTTGAATTAATAATAACCTTATAGAAGGGACTTTTGAGAAAGCGTTTCGAAACACGGCGCAGTTTGTCTTGGCACTGATATCAAAAGATAAAGACATGGTCTTAATAGAGATAACATTATTATTAAAAGGGAAAATAAGAGATTAACTTTGAGAATAAGGGAGGGGATGGGATTGAAATGCTAGTAAACTAAATATTAGGTCCCAAAGGGGTTCAGGGAGGCCTGCTCAGGTACACGAGCCTGTGTTGGTGGAGGATGTGAATGAATACACAATTAGATGCAGATGCGATAGCTAGAGAGAGATATGGAAACCAAAAAGGTTAAGCCCTACTGAAGGATCAAATGGAAGGACAAAGAGTAAACTCGCTGAGGAAGTGCACTTTGTTCTCGCTTATTATTACAATTAAATAAGAGGCAAAAGTCAACCTCAAGATCAGCATTGTTGCTGACAGTTGCATCATGTGTTTGGTTTTTTTATTTAGCACCACGTCTTACTACCCGTTCAGGTTATACGCTTGAGTACTAATTACGCTAATAGATTAGGAATTGGGAAGGTTGAATTTAGATGAAGTGGAGCTGCATTTGCTTGGAGCTAGAGTATAAAACCATTTAGGAAAAACCACCCCCAGTTCATCCGACCGAGATTCGAACCTCGATCTCCCCGTCCTTGGAAGTCAAGCTCAACACGAAACTAGCGCGTTAGCCAACTACACCACCGAGGCAAGTGCATCATTTGCTGGTAAGCGGACTAGATAGGCCTACTGGTAGCGAACTCGACAAAACTGGATGAAGCATAATCACAAATAATGTTACTGTGAGTGATTTCCAGGGAGGGGCTAATTCCCAGGTTCTATAACAGTGGTCAAGAGAAGGGGGAGGGGGGCTCATTTTACATCAAGTCACCTATCCCATGTGCCTTCATTTTATCTTTATTTTTCCTCTAAGTCGCCTACAATTAAGAGATTTTCCTGGTTTTTGATTACATTTTCTAATGGATTTAATAATTTTCTTTAATCAAAAAGTAGATGTGTTGCTACCTTTATTAACTTTTTAAAATATATACATCCAATGACCAGCATTAGGGTCCGGCAACCGATGATCAGGATCGGAAATGGCTCAACCCTTCACATTCAGGACTTTTATATTAACTTACCAGTACTCACCAAAATACCACGTTATGTTTTAAAAAAGCTCAAGGATACAAATATGATCATTTGCTACTTAACTGGCACAAGCACACCAGCCGTTAATGTATTCTAACAAATCAAACCATTTTTAATTCATCAACCACACAAAACACCCTCTTTCTTTATTTTTTTCTAAGAAAGTTTATACTACTTTAGTATTAGATTTAAATACTATAGATCATATTTGTCTAAAGGGCTTGAATTGTGTTTTAAAGTGGGTAATAAATATAAGCTTTGATTTGACACAAAAATAACAAGATTATTTAATAAATAACCAAACTGTGGGTATTTAAGTAATTACAACCCAATTTGTAGCAATTCTGTAAATAACAAGAAAGACTTTTTTTTTCAAAATGGCAAGGTGAGGCACAGACTCACAGAAAAAAATCTGAAAAGGTAGCCTATTTCAAGTAGAACTTGTTTAGTTATACCTAGAGAGGAAAATAATACAAGGAAAATGTGAGATGTACGAGCACCTGTCAAATTGTGTGATTTCACGAGCAAGGAATACACCGAGGTGGGCTTTGTACTGGCGACGTCACACTTGCGGCTCAAAACAACTTCTTGCCATCATATTATTCTGTCACTAGACACTGATGACCTGATTTTGAAGCTCAGACATTGACAAACACTTCCGAGAGTAGGCCCTCACAATGAACCTTGCTAGATTCTGGTTAGAATATGTACATTTTGTTGAATTTATGTAATTTCTATTTATCCCAGCCATGTTTATATTTAAAAGGTGTTTCTTCAGTACTCTCAGAAGAGAGAGATGGAATGAGATTGAAAGAATAGTAATAATTGTATTAATAGTGATATTTTGGTTTAGATATTTATATAGTTAGACTTGTGTAGAACTCCGTTTGTTACACTCTTGATGACCAGATGTCATTTTCCTGTTTTCAGAAATGTGCGGCCTTAGAATGCTTGAACTCACCAATACGCACATTTGTGTGTCACAAACCCGACACTCTTACAAGGATCTCCCTGGCGTCACCGTCACAAACACCTGTCCAGCCACGCCATAGTTCTACATCAGTCGGTCTCTCCCGAGAGACGAGTCATGACGACTGCGACATGAACAGCATTACAGACGGTGACCCAGACTTGGAGAAGAAACTCAAGGTTTTGTTCCTAGAAATAGAAGTTGCCAGACAGGAAGGTAAGAATGTACCCTCGAAAGTGACCACCGAACAATGGAAGGAACTCGTTCGAATGAGCACTAGAACCATGCGGCGCAAATATATGCTCTTTCTATTCGAGAATGAAAAGAAAAGGGAAAATCAACAACGTAAGAAAGAAGAAAGGAAAGCCAAGCTAGAAGAATACATCGAGTCGCTAAGCGACGAGGAAGATGGAGTGATCCAGTACCGGTTGAACCGAAATACAATGTTCTTACGTTTGTACGACAGCACGATAAACAATTTCCACAACAACAGACTCATACAAGCTATTAAATTTGGTCAGAAGATCGTCCTGGACTGCGGATACGATCCGCACATGACATCTCGTGAGTCTCAGAACTGTTCCAAACAGATCATGCTGATGTTTGCGGAAAACAGGCTCCATGAGAACCCGTTTGATCTGTACTTGTGCAACGCTCACCGAGACAGCAACACCCTCAGGTCACTGAAGAGACACATTCCGACACTTTACGATGACAGCTTCCCTATCAACATCACAGAGAAGAGTTATCTGGACGTATTTCCGAAACAAGATCTGGTTTATCTGACTCCTCACTGTCGAGAAGAGCTGACAGAATACAATCACGACTCTGTCTACATCATCGGAGCGTTGGTAGACAAGGTCAACCAAGAGCCTCTCTCTCTAGCCAAGGCCAAGAAGGAAGGCTTGAAGATGGCCAAGTTTCCTCTGGACCGATATCTAGACTGGGGGAGTGGGGGAGGGAAATCTTTGACCCTGAACCAAGTGGTGATGATTTTACTGGATATGAAGCTCACAGGGGACTGGCACAAAGCTCTGGTACATGTCCCCCAGAGGAAGTTGTACCATGGCGAGGAGAAGTTGAGTCGAGGGGAAGAGAGAAGTGGGCGTATGAAGGGACTCTACAAATACCTGCAGGACGACGAGACAAGGCCGCGTTACCAACATAACAGAGACATCAATCACAGGATGAAACAATGAAAGATAATATAGTACAGTTCTTTAAGTGCTGCTCTAAGTGTTTGTGGACCTGGGGCAGAAACTTAATATACCGTAATTAATGAAAAAGAAATGTATAACTAACCTGCTTGGTGCATGCACCACAGTCTGTCGCGCTCTGTTTGAGAATAAAAGTTAACTTCAAAAATGTCACCTTCCTATAGTCCCAGTAGAATGGTTGTCACAGTGACGCCAGATTGTTTGAAAATAACTGTTAAATCTGATCCCTTGTGACCATTTTAACACCACCTAGTTTTAAATACTGTAGCAGTATTTAAGTAGACCTGTGGGCCCCACTAATGCTACATTTAGCCACTTTAAACCAATATTGTTTTATCCTAAATAACCAAATCAACCTTATTTTCAAACAAAAGAGTTTTCTCTGTCAGTCACACGAGTTCATCACAATTCATTGTTTTTCTCCCCACTGACTCAACCACAAATGAGGACTAAAAGCACCAGAGGGCCCTAAAAGTAAACTATATAAACCCCTCGCACTTTGCCTGCTTCATCGGCGCATGTACACCACCAGTATTTCAGCCGAGACTTGAGAACGTGATTGAGCAACCACTGGTTAGCAGGAGCAACTCATACAGGGACAAGGGCCCTCTTCTAGTTTCTAAAAGAAGGCTGTCCAAGAGAGGCCTGACTTAAGTTTATTTTTGTAAATACTTTGGAACCTTGTTGATTCAAATGGAGACAGAAACTTGTTCAGATTAGCAAAAATTCAAATCAAGCAACAGAATACAGGGCTATAGTATCTTCACAAATTTTAAATTACACTTGAATGAGTTTAATCAAACTCTCATTAATTCTTTAACTGATGTGTAACACGTAATGTGTACTGTAGTTATTTATGGTTACAATAAAATACAATGTCTTGACTACAACAAGTCAATATTCAAGCATTTATTATCAGATATAATTGTTTCTTACAATTCTTTCTTAACTTAATATATTTCAGTTGACTTAATTTTTTTCTCCCCTTTTTCTGAAAAGTGTGTTCGGATTATTCGTAATTTCGGACTACCAGGGTTCGATCTGACAAGGTTTTACTGGATGCTAAAATCGACCAAGTTTGACGCAGCCTAAAAACTGAAATGCAGAATTTTTAATATTTTTTAAACATGTCCTATTCTTACATTCAAGAGCAATTCACAACAAGAATATTTATAATCTAAAGCATATTATTGGGTTAGCTTTTCTCTACGTAGAGGATGTGTTATGCCTATCATCCCTTGTTACTGGGGCTCTTTCTGGACAGAAATAAAGGGATGGAGGCAGTTTAATTACCCCTGCTAGCACACACCCCTTGTTGCATCCATGTCATACAGCTTGTTTGGGTGCTAAATTGTTAACTATTTGATTTATCTTATCTTTAATTCCTCATGTAAAGAGAACATATTCTTCTAACCTTAAATATTGTAAACCTAGAGATTATGATACATCTTTTAACGCTAAATGTGATGCAGAACCCAAAAAAGTGGCTATTAAATCTGTCAAGAAGCTTATTCAAAGGACTGGGCAGGAGAAATTTACCAACAAACCCAATTAAATTACAATTTTTGTTGACCATTTCTTAGACTAATTTGAATGTTAAATAGTGTTTGCTTTTGAACACAACTTGACATGGTTATATAGCTTGTACCTGTTGATAAAAGAAGCCAGGACATTTTAACTTGATCGCACCAACTGATAACATTCCTTCTACTCGGAGGTACTCCATATCAATTCAACCTTTTCGTATACTTGCCCCAGATATAGTTTATACTTCCCAAGTTTCTGGTGCATAATGCTCATATTACATCTACATTTAAAATAATTAACAAAGTAATGTATTAAATAATTAGTTTATCATTCTCCAGCCAAGTTGTGAATATCTACCAGCCTGTTTAGCGTTAGACTTGATATTAATCGGGACAAGCATAGAATTATCAAGCCACTGTGTCAGTCTTAAAAGAGTTCACGACATACACAGACAAAAGAAATAGTGTAAGGAACATTCACTGCGCTCATTTACGCTTCTAAGTTTGTTCCCTCTTGCATTCTTTCCTACTCCTTTTCTGTTTTTATATTCATTTCTGAGCTATGATCACTGGAGAATATTTGGAAATATAAACTTATTTTGAGCAAAGTATAAAAATACATTATTCTTATCTACAAAATGAATGAGAAGAAAGCGAATGTCATGACTTGAAGACATTGATACAAAACGTGCCATTTTGTGTTGGAGGTTTTTATTACTAAAATCTTACAAGGTTGGAAATCAATACATCATTTTATTAAACAAGCTGTTGGATCTAAGCGCTAAACAAATATTAGATTAGTTTATACAACTACAGGGAATATACAAAAGTAAAAAATAATAAAAGGCATTACAAAAATGCACTTGACTAGATTCTTCACCAAATATCAATCTTTAGTTATTCGAGCTCACTCTTATTTAAACCACTCAAAGAAAATATTGATAAACTTTCATATTTTGTATTTTAGTGACAGAGTTCAGACAACACGTGCGGTCACATGGACTATGGTGTCATTAGGAGGCAGTCTCTGTGTTAACGTAGAAGCACATCTTCCCAAACTAACCCTAATCTTTCACCAATAAGTATTGAAGGCTAAAATACAGATTTATATTAAATTGTAATCATTCAGTGTTGCAAAGATTATAAATCAATGTTCACTTGACAACAATTTGGCGTAATTTAATTACCTGTCGTGATATTTACTGCATCTATTAGATGGGCAGAAATATCTTCAACATTTTGTAAATATTATTTAGGGTCCAAATCTATGTAAATATGAACAAATTATTTTTTACATAAAACAATAAATATTCGGCTCTGGGAATATTTCAGATAACGTGTCGCGTTTGAGTTAATAGTAGCCGAGGACAAGAGGGTCGCTAAGGTAAATTTAAAGTCGTTAGGTCAAATACGGTAATAGTCTAATTTTCATAGGAAGCCCATTATTTGAAAACTATAAACTCGTGTTGCTACAAGAGTGGGGATTAAAATATTACAGCAGTATTTATACTATTAGCGTGTTTAAATAAGAATATTGAGAGAAAATGTTATTGAAAACTTTTTATAGTTACTAAACCACACAAGCGATTGGGAAATGTTGATGGTAGAAAGTGGGTTTACATCTTCCTGCAGTAGTGGACACACAGACTAAACATCATGTTCATCTAGGCTTGTTTGAGGGTATGGAGGATAGTTCCCCACTCTGTGCAAATGTGGGGTACATTTCCTCTGAATTAAACCATTCCTATTTCATTAATGTATGAATGACATGAACCATCAGAAGACACAATGCAAAAAAATCGTTACCTTTGCAAAGTTTTTGTCAAAAAAAGCCTAAATGAAAGTTCATCTCAATAAACGTGATTTTTGAATGTTTGCTTATCAAATCTAATTGATAAGTTTGTTAATTTTGTTAAAAGTGAACTCGAATGTGGTAACATAAGATTGACCAACAACATTCAAGCAAAGGTTTGCTGCTGCGTCGGTTTTAAAGCTTATTTGTTTACCCAGTTCAGACCTATAGGCTCAAAGCCTATTATATCCGTCCTGTAGATCCTCAAAGTATCTTTGCTTGAGATAAAAACAATATCTAAGTTTAAAATTAAACATCGACCTGACTTCGTGCTAACTTATATTACAATTTAAAAACTCAGCTTTCGCTGTAAATTGGTTAGTTTTTCAATTCTTATCCAATTACAATATTTACATTTTTTTGAAAAAAATGTGAACCGGGTACTAATTTAGAATTCATAATTCCACTTAAAGCTGCCATAATTAGTCAAACAAATGTATCGGATACAAATAAGAATTTGTAGAGCCAAGTTGGGACAGCATTGGCTTCGCTATTTAGTCCAGGGTTCAATTCACTAATAAATATATAGTTTCATAATATATTACATCAGTTTGCTATAGAGTACCTTTTTAATTTGACCCTTGATAACTTTGGAAAATTTAAAATAAGGTTCCAATTTAAATTGATAATCATCTTGTGACTTTTCTCGCTATCAGTATTCTTAAACTAAATTTATTTTCACTTTTGAGGTAGTAACGAACAGTTCTTTGTCCAGTGGCAGCAGTGTGAAGTGTGACCATTGTATGATGTTCAATTTCAAGAGCCATGTTGTTTTATCTCGTCCCTTGGTTATATAAACTTGTGTTTGAATCAAACTGTAAAATAGCGGCATTGTAACATCCGCAGCAAGACTGTACTTACGTTTCAAAACACATTCACACCTAATTAAGTTAAACCCCTCACATCAAAGTTATTAATCAGCAAGTAAAAACTAATAAATTGGCAGTTAAATATGTATAATATCGTGTAGATACTATCCTATATTTATAAATTACCCTCCTGGATCGTGTAAGTTGCAATCAACTAGTAATCTTTGGAATGACAAAGCGCTACATGAGCGGCAAGCTCGGCGCTTGAAGGGCATTCCATGTTGCAATCAAAGCACTTGCACTTCATGATACCTACATGGGTGTCTTTGTGCTGCGCCAAGAGAGCGCCATCTTGGAATGTCTTCCCACACATTTCACATGAGAGTCCCGATGTGAGCGCCAGGACTGTACCGGCCTTATCCTCTGTCTTATGATACAGATCCGAGTGCAAGACGAGATCCTCGTAAGACTGAAACTGCTGATGACAAGTTCCGCAAACTGCTGGTAGTTTTATTGGTGTCTGCTGGTAAATGTTCTGTGTAGGGGTGAAGATCAACAAAGGGGCAGTGATTGTATATTTTGGTTTGTGATAGGAACTCGACTGAACGAGTTGATTATCCTGACCGATATATTCAGATTTAAGTGTAGACTCCATCTTCCTCTTTAAGTGATGGTTCTTGCATCTCGAACTCCTCAAGTGGGCCTCAAGAAGCTCATGTTTTGTAAACTGTGCTTTACAGGTATGACACGATATTTGTTTCTTTGACACAAACGAGAAGCCTTCCTCATTTTCAACCTGATTATGATAGTATTCCCAATGACTCTGCAACGCATCACACTTGGTAAACTCCAGTTCACACTCGGGACACTTCTGAGACAATTTGTTCTGGATCTCATGGTAAAACTCTTGGTGCAGT
This sequence comes from Timema genevievae, assembly GCA_902155825.1. Taxonomy (NCBI): domain Eukaryota; kingdom Metazoa; phylum Arthropoda; class Insecta; order Phasmatodea; family Timematidae; genus Timema; species Timema genevievae. Next base: position 49,313 of record CABFWO010004880.1, read on the forward strand.
TTCAGATGTTGGCGGTCGTTAAAGTTCACCTTGCAAATCGCGCATTTGAAACCCTCCATTTTGGGGAAGTGGTCTTGGATTTTCATGTGATGTTTCTCTCGGTGGGATTGAAGGAAATTGCGGTTGAAAAATTCCAGTCCACAAGATTCGCATTTCATTCCTTGGGTCTTTGACAGGGGCAGCGGATTTTCTTTCCAAGGTCTAAGAAGTTTCTTGCGGTTGCCGTTGATGTTTAGTTGACAAAACGGACATGTGGGGCACTGTCTCTTTGGGGGCACAGCTGCAGACATTCCTCCAAGCTTTCCATTATGAAGACTGTTGGCCGTTTCCAGACGCTTCGGGTATCTGAAGAGTAGCCTACAGTTCGGACACTTGAGAGTCCTATAAGATTCTGAAAAACAAATGGGGAAATATAGAATGGGTTGCTCGGGTAAGATTTAATGTGCGACAGCCGAGGAAATAAATTACCATCACAAATACAACTAACACATCTGGTTAGGAATTATATTTTGGAAATAAATCAACAAATAATTGCGTGAAGCTGATTTTAAAAAGTGTCACCTCTTACCAGGAGTTCCAGTGTTGTTAGATGATGAACCCCCGAGAGGAATGTTTGCAGATCTGGAAAATAACATGAAGATATTGGTGGTTGGACCCCAACACATTACAGTGCCAGTGTTTCATTGTCAGAAATATGTACCAGTGACTATCCCTGCTCACAAACAAACCACTCATATCTAGCTGTGAGCAATTCTTTCTTCCTTAGACTGCATTGAGAGTTTGTGTTTAGAGAAACATCTCACCACAATGCCCCCGGCGGGGTTCTACGGGGTGATGCAGAGCTCTCACTCATTATATTGTACCATCATTTTGTGTAAACATTGGTAATATTTTACATTATTATTTTATAAGTATTGGTAAAATCTATCAAGAGAGGCAGCTCCAGATCAAATGGCATGATGTATGAATATATTAAAGTATTTCTAGTAAAGTGTTTGTCTATGGATATCAAAATGTTTAAAAACGAGTGCTAAACTTACAGTTCGTGTTGCTCCCTGTCGCAGGATTGGCCAACACAGTTTTCTGCCATGATATTTAGTTCCATGCCATTTTTTACTGCAGTCTTCAGCTCATGCTCCACATCAGCGTGGCTTAAGTTCAGGTAGAAACAACTTAGATCAGTTAGATCAGCCTGTAACATAAGTAACACACACAACGTATTGTGTTTCAATTTCAAACTACACAATTCATCTTGTCAGAGTGTTTCGATGGACATTCTCCGTCGTCCTGTGAGAGAATTTAAAATGATTGACCACTAAAACAAGGCATTTTTGTTTCTATTAATTTAAGGACATGGCACGACAAATATTGTATTTAGTCAAGGAAAAGGTCCAACAGCCCAACAAATTAAGAGAACTATTTTCATTGCATTTTGCAGCAATCAAGGAAAAAACCAACAGATTATTTGAATGAATGTTAACTTACCCAGCCTGTCTGTTTTGTTACCAACTGTAAAAATCCTAAGACAAATGACCATTTAATGAAACCAAATTGTTGGTGCCGGTAGAAGAACTTATTTCTCTATAAATACAAAAGAATAATTCCGCATTTTGTTGCCAATTCTAATAACATTAAAATACACAAAGTAGGCAATTAAAATCCTACCTTAATATTCTCTTGGCCAGTTTGAGTCGCAATAACTGGCGATATTGTGATATCCGTTGTCTTCTCTTGCAGATCAGACGGTTGTTCCATGTTTAGAAAGTGCACATTTTGAATTCAAGTCAACAGCAATCTGGCCTGGTAATCAACAGTTGGGAATATTAGGCTCATGTATTGTTGTGTAATTTAATTATTATAAATATCTCGTGGGGCCCAATCCCTTGTTTCAAACCCAGCAGCGTCTCCCACAGGCGGTTCATATTAACAACAATGAGATTTGCCAGATTAGTGTGTACCAAGTAGGAGGTTATATCCTCATAACTGTAAAATATATACAAGTTGGATGAAAATAAGTTTATTTTTTACATACGCAACTGACCACGCCATTCCCTCATGGTGTATGCAAAAAACTATGCATACAGCTTAAAACAAACAACTCAGTACTTAATCCGCCCTCCCTAACTTTCTCCACACTTCCCTGTCCTTGTATATTCCCTTCAACATCCATACACCGAGTCTTACATGCTCTTTTATTATTAAAACTCTTAATGTTTCTCTTTTCCACACATTCATCTACAACATTTAACCACGTCTTACATGACCTACCCCTTCTTTTTGATACACACACACTCTACCTTCATATATTTTCTTCATCACTCAATCCACTCATGCTCTGAACATGCCCAAACCACCGTAAGACACTTCTTTCCTAATGACCTGTTGTATTCCCTTTCAAACCACACTCCTTCAGCCCCCATTCTTTACTGACTCTGTACATGAGAGTTTTTCCACAAACATTTCTTAGACCACAATCTCCTTGTTCTTGTGTTTCTCCTGACAAACCCACACTTCACATCCATACAACAATGTTGGTGTTAACACACTGTTATATACTACCATCTTTGTCTCTATTGATACAACTTCATTCTTTGTAATAGTCCACATACATCCAACTACTCTCCGAGATATATTCACACGTCTGTTGATTTCACCACCCATCCTTCCATTTTAACAGAACATTCTGCCTAGATACAATTTTATAATTTTTTTAAAAAGCAAAAACTTACAACAGTAAAGACGAGATGAGAGTTGCACTCTTGGTACGAGTTCCAGATTGATCTTAATATGAAGTGCATGGGGCTCAACCCCTGTCAATGATCAAGGTCAGATATTGGTCAAGTAGAGCAGCCATCATCAGAGGGGACGTTCATCTGTAACAACGAACAATTAAACAGTAAATAATTCTACTGCAATATGGTAATACAAACATATTCTAAAATACTATAACTTTTTAGCAAGACTTTTAACTATCAATTTCTCGTTTATAGGTGTTTTAATTGTGTACACGATTGTATCGGTCTATATTTGTCAGGAATCGAACCCGGATCTGCAAACAGTGAGTTCAAATCATTTAAGACCCAATGTTGAAGAATAATATTTGAAAACACATAACAAATACAAAACCAAACAAATGTATAACGGTGACCATAAAATTACACTATGTATCATAAATATTTCAATAATTACACATTTATTAAACAAAATCTTACTAACAAACATAAACCAGCTTCACCAACCCCTAATAGATATATATATTTATATTAAAAAAATCTTGCTTGATGAAAACCAGGCGCTGTAAAAATGTCAAACAATGAAAGCCAGAAAATAATGAGTTAATTTATAGAAACGCTACTTTCGGAGTGCAATGGCAAGGTCTGGCTATTAAGTACGGGCCGATTATTAGTCTATCAGCGAACATCAACTTATCTAAAGAAAGAAATTACGTGTTTCAAACTTAAATATGCTGTTAAAACATTTGATTAACACATTCCTTTAATTTAACTAAACATACATTGATGTACCTCATCAATTCAAACGAATTAGTAAACGATGTCAAAATGCCACATTGTTTGTATGTGTGTACGGGAGAAAGAAATACCCAAAAGTTTATCTCTCTCTTGTACAATGGAGTGTGGATGACAGCTCGAATATTTCAGCCACATATATCTATAAAGTTATATTATAGAGATCAATGATGCGACTTTGTCGAGAGCAGTCATTTTCACTTTATTTTTAAACACCTATGACCTCGAGGCCAAATCGTTATTTTTATTATATCTCTAAAATTAAGGTAAGTATGAAAACTGAGTTTCAATTATATGAAATTTTTTGAAAAGGGTTCTAAGAAAGTTGATCAAATTATATATATCTGAGAAGTATGTTACAGAATAAATAATAAAATAATTTTTGATAAAAAATTATTTAAAGGTGATTACTAATCAATAATCACTGATATTTTATCATTTGAAATTGTTTGAAAATTGATATTTTATTTTGGTTTGAAATGTATATTTGAGGGGTCTCTTACAAAATAAATAAGGGTCCATTTTGGTTTTCTAAAATGTATTCATTCAAGGAATATTTATGCTAATACCAATTTTCAATGCTACATACACAGTTTCAAAACCCTTTACTTCTAAGTAACAATGTTCTGTTTTCACACAGCCAAAAAACACTCACGAATCACTTGTAGCGTACTAAGTATTACTAGCCCATACATACACGCCAGTTAATTAAAATTATTATGCTATGAATAAACACACTATACAATTTTGTTACATACCCCAGCTAGAGAACCAAATAAGTAAAGCTGACACGGATGGCACTCCCATTCAACTACATATGTCGGCCGACTGAACTAGTTGAACTGATATACACCGTGGCACGCTTCACGTGGTTGTCCTGTGGTTCCATGCACGAGAACATTCTACTTCCTTGGAGAAGATACTACTTGCTTCTAGAATACCCCCTTCTCCCCCGGCCCATTATTGTCAGAACCAATTCATATATAATGCCGCGCTATTCTTACATTTTCGAATTCCATTCCAATAATTCGCTTCGCTAACCACCAGGAGGGATCCAGCACAACTTGCCCAGAAACCTACGGTCACAATGGTTGTTCCGTCAGCTACACCATCTCGGCGAAAGTGATATGTAGTTTCAATTTTATGAATTATTGTTGAAAGAGTCCCAGGTTCTTGATTATTAACATCATGTAATATGTATAGTTATCAAACTCGTGTTTATTGTGAGTTTCACACTTGTATTTCTGTTATCTACATATAAGAGGCATTCAATTATGTTCATAGTCCTTGTGTATTTCTAGCCAATGTCATGTTGGCTCAAATATGAACAAGTCATTATGACAAATTAACTTTTGTTCCACTAAGTCCATATGAGTAGTAGTAATGCCAGAGTCAGTCTTACTCCCTGTTCTGTGTGACCATGTCTCAATTGGTCATACCATCAAGTAGGTAAAAGGGAGTTTAGGTAATTCAATGCCAAACTACTCGACCTAATTGGGTCACTGTGTTATTATGTTTATTTAAGAAGTTGTTATTTACCCTTTGCGGTACATAGCTTGTGGGTATGCTTCTACCCTTTAGACGCGGCCTGCGTCGAGTAGTAATTTTCACGTGTTCAGCCCCCTTCAGACACCACTCGACACTTATGTTGGGCTCTAATTCTATGGTTGTAGTTTGTATCTTGTTGATTGTAGCCTGTTGTGGACACCATTGAGTGTTCAGACAGTACTGGTTAGGAAAAGGCCTGCCATAGTGGATAGATGGCCTAGAATTTTAATATCCCTCTTTCTGGGATTAGTACACGTATAGTTCCAGTCTGTGGGACTGATCATATGTTTCAAGTTCCTCATTCTAGGAGTTAGCTTGATTGTGCTAGAGCTGCTAGCACATTACACTGTAACTCCTTAAAGTAGGACTTTCATGTAGTTCACGTCTCAGTTAGACCTAACTTGTCACATTTGAGGATTACTATTATGTTGTAAGTATTCCAATTGTGTATTTTGTTTAGCACATAACAATGCCACATCCTTCTGATTAGTGTTGTGTAAGTTTAATCACTTGGGTGGCCTTTGGTTTTGGAAAGTGCCCTTGTCCCTTTTTAAGGAGTCACGCAACTATATATATATATATGTATGTATGTATCCAACCCAAGTATTGTTGTCTCCTAAACACTCGTGGTCACGTGTGCACGAGAGAACAGTCTCCCGAGCGTACTGAGAGAATCATGGGCCCGTCCCGCCCTCTCGACCGGCCAAGATAGCTCGACAAAGGACGCTCAGAAAACAGCGTGTAACAACCACACAACTCCATCACCTCTCCTTGTGGTCCAGACATCCTCGGGTTGTATTTCACACCAAGGTAAGGATCACCTTGAATTGTAGAATAGTGACAACGACTGTACAGTTGATAGAGATTGAGGATTCCAGACTCTACATTTGTAAACTTTGATACAATAATCCTAAAAGTAAATGTTTTTATTTAAAAAATAATAAAATTAAATTATATTCGGTAGAATTTGAGAACTTTCTGTCGAAATAAATTGCAGCTTCCCCTTTCAGTATTTTTTTTTTATTTAAAACATTTTGGCACATCCCCGGTGCATAAGTTCTCTCTCTCTTTTTAAGTATGAAAATGTGTTCCAGACTTTAATGTAAAAAGATTCGCTCCTCGTTTATTTAGTAAAAACTGTCTTTGATATGAGCATCTAGGACTGAAGCTGGTGTTATTGTTGAGAGTCAGGTGTGATGACCGGGTAGCTAACTCTGCACTTGTCATACTATTGTGTGAATGTGTTTTATGAAAGGAATGATATTAATTTATTCCCCTTGCAGCCATGTCTAGAAACAGGGAATGACTAAACTTTGTTTGGGAATGTAGGAGTTCTTCACGGCAATATATCATTGCTAGGAAGATATTATTGACCAGTTCCTGGAAGTCTGGACTATATTATTGACCAGTTCCTGGAAGTCTGGAAGATATTAGTGACCAGTTCCTGGAAGTCTGGAAGATATTAGTGACCAGTTCCTGGAAGTCTGGAAGATATTAGTGACCAGTTCCTGGAAGTCTGGAAGATATTAGTGACCAGTTCCTGGAAGTCTGGAAGATATTAGTGACCAGTTCCTGGAAGTCTGGAAGATATTAGTGACCAGTTCCTGGAAGTCTGGAAGATATTAGTGACCAGTTCCTGGAAGTCTGGAATATATTAGTGACCAGTTCCTTGAAGTCTGGAGGATGTGTGTTTTCAGTCCTGGCCAAGCCAAATGCCGGTCTGTAACCTGAAGAGATGTACAATACCATGACTGGGTCACATGCACCATGAACCCAAGAGGCGGTGATTGGTCGATACACGAATCACGGGGGGAAACGCCTCTAGAAGGGTCTGTGTGTTTGATACTTGCCTTGGAGTGGTTATATCTTCTTGCAGTTGGTCACAGTTTGTCACAGAGCACAGTTTGTATCAGTTGGTCATAAGGCACCGTTTGTATCAGTTGGTCATAGGAGATTTATCTTACTAACAAAGAGGTATCATAACAGGGAGGTATATCACAGTAACGGAGAGGTGTATCCCAATAACAGAGAGGTGTATCACAATAACAGGGAGGTACATCACAATAACAGAGAGGCGTATCACAATAACAGAGAGGTATATCACAGTAACAGGGAGGTATATCCCAATAATTACATCCTCGTACCGTGAAGATCATGTTTTTGACCTTACCTGGATTCGAACCATAGTCCATAAGAATTGATGACCATCTACCGGTCATCTTGAGTAATTCTACAGCCTGTATGTTTCCTGGTCCCACAGGCTTGTTATTGAGGTCGGGGTCGTGGGCTCGATTCCTACCCAGGTCATCTGAGTGAAAAACTGCTATGAGGATGAACACTTACTTGTGATGTATGTGCTAAGGATGGAGGGAGAACACAGGACTGTATGTGCTAGGGGTGGAGGGAGAACACAGGACTGTATGTGCTAGGGGTGG
>CABFWO010004881.1:0-44943 GCA_902155825.1 Timema genevievae
CCGGTCATCACGCGAGTAGACAGGACGGGTATTGTAAAGTTCTAATACGTGTGGATAGAAGCGTGCATAGAGATGGGTGGGAGGAAGACTAGGCCATGTGGTTAAAGGCCCACTGCATTAATTATTTTATCATCTTTTCATGTAATAAGTATTCTGATTCATATTTACCTTAATTAACCTAGTGCAAATGTCTTAAATGTTTCTCCATAATAAAACTTAAAACTTCTACTTCACAAGTTCCATTTCTTTAACCTGCGACGTCCTCTACCCTCACCATAATATTAAGTTACCCCGAGATGCTCTACCAAACAAACTGACCGCCATGGACCGATAACAAGCTGAGAAGGTGAGGAGGAGTGGTGACTAGGTACACTACCACCTCAACCTTTGACATCAGTTTTCTTCTATATGAATGTCTTAAGCATCAGAGTGAAACTTACAATGAATTTCATCAAAGGAGAAAAAAAAAACACAAATGAAAATGGATGTTATATTGAAAGAAAAGTATCGATACCTTGCTAGTATTGAAAGAAAAGTATCGATAACAGTAATTATCGGTATCGAAATGCACATAAACTTTTCTGCTTTGTCTGTTTGGGGCATCCTTGAGTTGACTGAGTTCATTAAGTTCTTCAAAAGTTTATTTTATTTAGTTTGTGATGACCATGCTCATTGATAAATGAAGGAGACTTTAGTAGACTGGTCGACCCCGTCGCCCAGCCAGTCATTGGGATGTATTGATAAACAAATATGAAAGAACAGATAAGAATTATTTGTTTCTTTCGATACTGGAGTGTGAATACTAATATCAGTAAAGGTATTGGAAAAAAAAAGTATTGAGTAATAAAATACTAACACTGAAAGGAAAATATAGATGTTAGTAAAGTATCAATACTTTTTTCTTGTCCCTACACATGGAGAGAAAATAAAAAACTGAAACTGATGACATGTCTAAATGGGTATTTGGGGGAGGAGCAGAAGCTTAAAGTATGACTATTTATACATCAAAAGGGCTGTTACTGTATCATTTAATTTATTTCAAATTCTGGATTAATGTCGGAGTAAGGTGTGTGGTATTGTGCTTCACGCTTACCCAGAAGACCAGAGTAAAATCTTAGTGACATCTTTTGTGACATCATTTTTCCAGATGTTTGATAGTGTGATTCTTTTAAACTATCCCTTATTCTGTTACCTGTAGCCATGGGCGCGCCTTGCAGGAGGGCGTGTCTTGCCGATATTTGTGCTTTAAGGGAAAGTCTGATTTAACATATCATTTATCCAACTGATTTGTTTATATAGTTTAGTTGCTTGCAAGATTTAAGTTATTTAAATTTTGGCACATTATCACTATTCTGGCTTAAAAACATTTCAGGCCAATTATCAAAAACTCACCTTTCTACCTTGGCCACTAAAAAAAACTAAACATATATGCATGAAAAAAATCACATTTATACTATAATATGTAAGATTTTGGAAGAGGAAAAGTCATTAATCATTATAATGCAGATATTTAAGAAAAACATTTATTTATGTAAAATGTTAATTAGTTTGAGGTTTGTAGTATTGTCCGATTCTGAAAAACATAACTTTTTGTAAAATAATGTATGTGTAGCTCTAAGTTGCATTTGGTGCACACTGTTCTAGTATTCCTTTTCTTCAGTATCAAATAACTAAAATTTATTCATAGTAAACATTAAAGAAAACAATGATGAAACATTAGACTATTGAAATTTTAAAAATAAAACAAGTACAGTCAGACCTCTATATATCAAAGTCGATGGTTCCATAAAAAAAATATATATTTAAAAACCTCAATATTTAGAAACAAGCTTTTTTATACATGCAAATTCTATTTTACTTGGAAATATTTCCTAATCAATGCACTCATAAGTGAAAATGAATCACATTATGTATAAGTTGTGTTCATAAAGATAATTAAAAACAAACAAGAAAAAATGTGTTGAATATACCTTAAAAAACATGTGCAATAGTATTCAAAGGGATTTACATTTGTGTGAATAACTTTCTAATGTCTTGTTGCACAGTAAATTTTGATGAGGATTCATCATAAAAGTGTTCACACTTAAGTTTGTGAAATAAATCGTCAGGGACATTTTTGACGAATTGAAGACCACAACATGTTGTATTAAACTTGGCCAAAATTTCTTTTTAGGAGGGCTAAACCAAATTTATAGAGGAGGAATACTACTTGAGGAAAGGGGTGAGAGGAGTGTGAAGACAATACCACCCCTTTAGGCGACCCATCAGCTTCACAATGACCTTGACCAAACATTTTCTTCTTCCTCTTACGACTTCTCCATTCTATTTTTTTCTCACTTGTTTTTCTTGTACCATCGTCACCATGGGGGGGATCTTGATTTGTCCTGAAAAAAATTTGATATATAGAATTTGTTTTCGATGTATAGAAAGTTTTTTTATGTAATGTCATGGGGATTCACCAAAACTTCGATACATAGAGAATTTCCATATACGGAGGTTCGGTATATGGAGGTCTCAATGTGTCTGCTAACTTTTATATCAGTATAAAATAAAGAGGAAAAACAGAATACAAAAGTGAAGTCATATATGAAATGGAACATATTTAATTTGTTAAATTTTTTTTGTCACTAAAAGATAAGATTTGGCTCATACAAGTGGATCCAAAGTATTCTAGCCATTACTTGACAGACCAATTCATCGGTACAAAGTATTAAGTTGTCGGGAATATTTAATAAGGCATTCAGAAACAAAATGGCAAACGAAAGGGGGTGCTATGTTCCAGTAACAGCTGTGGAGGAACGGTGGATAGAAGTGTCAGCACAGTGTCCCCCTAATCTGCCTGGCTCAGACAGTATTAGCAGCCTTTCTGTTCCTGCTATGAGGGGCAACAATACTTCTAGTACCCTGAACAGAGACATAAGTGTGGACACACTCTGCGACACAACTGTGGCACAGAGTAATATGGCAACTATAGCGCTCGTCCCTGCTGAGCAGTGTGGGGTTCCTCTAATGCTCTTTACCCAGGTATGTTAGGATTATAAGAGTGAATACATTTCTCTACTCCTCTTCACACAGGTATGTAAGTGGTAGGAGTGAATTCACTTGTTAATATAAGTATAGCCCAAAACAACATGGCTTCATCCAAGCTATCATCTCCACTTAGCAGTGCAATGTTGTTATACTGTTCTTCTTGCAGTTAAGGCCTAAATATGATTTTTTGTTGCTTATTATAGTTTCAAGCCTTATATAACACTTGTTTCTGCCCTCTGCTGGCCTGTAATGATGATTTTTTAACGTTGGGTATGTACTTTCATCAAAGAAATAATTTTAAACCATTATTTGCATTTTTTTCAGGGCTACTTATGTCATCCGTATCTATCACTGCCATATCTGGACCTTTTGAGTGATGTTAATGTTCGAGGCTACGTTGTAGGGGCAACTAATGTTCTCTTCAAACAAAAGAAACAACTGGCAGATGTTCTAATTGAGGTGACTACTAGTCTGATTTGGTCTAATATTTTATAAGGCAGTAGTTTTCATAATATTAATGTTAGTATGTAAATGTTAATCTTATACTTCCCTTATTGTATATGTTTATCCTTTAATTATATACATAGTAAAAATACAATTTTGCTAAAGTTCAATTATATGTCAATTTGTTCTTATCATAACTTAAGAATTAATGTAATAATGTTGACCAAACTTGATAAAGGAATCAAGTTTCATCGACTTGGGACATAATTGACTCTTTTATTGTAGTATTGCAGATCACCATTCCAATTCCAATAAAGTTCAACTTCTAAAAATAGTAATTAATTTAATTTTAGCTCATATATATAAGAAATCATATTAAATAGCTATCAAGGTAGTGAGGGCAAATCATTGGAATCTTTACAGGTTTAATTAATATAAAGAACTTTAAAATACCATTGTGTTGAAAAGGGATTGATTAAAAAAAAGTAATTAAAAATAATATTTACCAAATCATTTCTAAAATTTGTTGTAGCACATTTGTAATTATGTGTTCTATTATTTTTATGTAATTAACTATATATGAAAGAAGGTAAAAGAAAGATTGAAGAACAAAAATAAATGAATTGTTACCTACATTTCTAGCCTAAGGGGACTCATTCTTAAAAAAAATCTTTACCATACTTACATGTGGCATAGCTAGGATTTTAATGAATAATAATAATCATCATCATCATCATAACAAATTGTTTCCAGCTTCTTGCCCGAGTCCATTTAATAAAATGCCTCCATCTCCCTCTGTCCTTACACCATTCTTCCTCCTGCACTCTCTTCCATTCCCCTCCTCTCACTTGCACACTTGTTTCTTTCTGTTCCTCCCATCTCTTCCTTGGTCTCCCTTGCATTCTCTTCCCTACATACTTTATATCCATTAATCTTCTTGGAATCCTCTCCCCTTCCATCCTCATTACGTGCTCATTCTTACTTCCTCTACTATCTCATGTACACCCATTTACCCCAACTCTTGACAGTACATCTTCATTCCCATGGCCTCCACTTTATTGTTTCTCTAACATCCAAAATCCATGTATCCACTGCATACTTAACTATGGGTATGAAGTATGCTCCATACAACACTTCCTTACACTTCAGGGGCACTTCTATTTTCCATAATAGGTCTCTTACACACCTGTAGAAAACAAATCCCTGCTACCCTCGTCTCACCATATCTTCTTTGCTACCTCCCCTTTTTTTAAATGAATGGGGAACTCAAAATGCAAAATATATATATGGTGAGAATTTTATTTAGCTAGATTTGCCGGAAGTATGATGTTTCTGGTTTTGTTTCCCTCATACAGGTAGAGGGAGGAGACTCCAGACCCAGGGCTGTGCCGGTAGTATGAATAGTTCTGGTTTTGTTTCCCTCATACAGGTAGAGGAAGGAGACTCAAGACCCAAAGCTGTGCCAGTAGTATGATAGTTCTGGTTTTGTTTCCCTCATACAGGTAGAGGAAGGAGACTCAAGACCCAGGGCTGTGCCGGTAGTATGATAGTTCTGGTTTTGTTTCCCTCATACAGGTAGAGGAAGGAGACTCAAGACCCAGGGATGTGCCGGTAGTATGATAGTTCTGGTTTTGTTTCCCTCATACAGGTAGAGGAAGGAGACTCAAGACCCAAAGCTGTGCCGGTAGTATGATAGTTCTGTTTTTGTTTCCCTCATACAGGTAGAGGAAGGAGACTCCAGACCCAAAGCTGTGCCGGGAGTATGATAGTTCTGGTTTTGTTTCCCTCAATACAGGTAGAGGAAGGAGACTCAAGACCCAGGGCTGTGCCGGTAGTGTGATAGTTCTGGTTTTGTTTCCCCCCCTATCCAGATAGAGGGAGCACGTGTGGAGACCCAAGACCCAGGGCTGTGCCGGTAGTGTGATAGTTCTGGTTTTGGTTCCCCCCCTATCCAGGTAGAGGGAGCACGTGTGGAGACCCAAGACCCAGAGCTACGCAGACAACTACACCTCACCACAGAGGACCTTAGGTTTGCAGACTTCATCGTGCGCCATGTTTCCGAGGATAGGCACGATGTGTTCCTCAATGGTGTGGGCTGGGAGGGTGGGGAGGAATGGATCCGATCCCAATTCCGAGTTTACCTTCTCTGCCTCATGAGAACATCTCTTCTTCAAGGTGAGATACATTTCATCTCATAGCTGACACTCCAATAGCCATAGGCTAACGAGGAAAGTCATTCATAAATTGACAATGCACATTTCATAAAAAAAAAAACCTGGTTGATTACATCTGTGTCATTAGCGATTCTTGTACATATTTCCTAATCTTTATGTCCTTATGAATATTTTTCCTCAAATATATATTATTGAAAATATTTTTCTTAAAATTTTCATTTTAAATTATTGTGAATTCCAAGTTCTAATAGCCTCTTTTCATAGAAATAGATTCCTTAATATTTTCCTAACGCATATATCCTAAAAATATTATTTTTCTAACACTGCATATTTCCATTTTTTCAAAGAACATCAGAATGTGTATTGTTGGAATACTCTCATTATTGATCTATGACTCGTATTTAGGAGACATTATTAGTTTAGCCCATCAAAACTATCAGTTAATATGAAAGTTGAACCCAAAACTATATTGTTACAGAGAGGAGAAGCAAATCGCCTCATGAAGGAATATGTATATTACAAAGCATGATTATAGTTGTATTATATTTGGAAAAACGTACAAGAAAAGTGGATGGAAACATTTAAAAGGAACAAATACAATAAGCCTTTTACAATTTTCTCTCTATGTTTTTATCTATAAATATTTGTTACATTATTTTTTTTAATAACTTTAAATGTGTCTAAGGTTTTTATCAACATTTTATTAAATATTTACCATAATTTATGTATTATGAATTGAATTCAGAAACTTAGCATAGTAAAATATTCAACATAGATTTGATTTGAAACATTGTGAGCATAAATTATATATCATTTATAATAATTATTTTAAAACTAGCACAAATTTATTCGAAGGTCAAGATTCTCTTTATTTATTTTTTATATTTTCGACGAGGAGTAGCCAACATTTATTATTATTATTTATATTTGAAATAGTATACTTTAACCAAATAATAGAAACCAACAGTCATGCCGGGATCACGATCAACTTAGCGTTAACTTAACGTAACGTTCACTTAAAGTTAACTTAACGTATGTGTGATCACGATTCACGTAACTTAACATAACAACTCGAGCCAAACATCTTCATTCTCGAGTATGATCTGTGATTTGTACAAGTTTTACAGTGATGATCTGTGAATGTTTATAGTTTTCAATCGATATAATAAATATCTATTACAATTTTTTTTTGGATAAATTTAGCTTTCCTATTTTAGTGTAATTATTTTGTTTCAATGTCTGATCACTAGAACTTACGCTAAAGAGTAAACATTAGTCATAATACCAACAAATGAGTTACTAAATATCCCTGATGACATCACTCGCATAATGATTGGCTGGCTAGATCACGTGATACCCTTCAAGTAACATAAAGTAAAGTAAAAGACCTCCCAGGACATCTCTTACGTTTAGTTAACTGCAAGTCAACGTTAAGTTAAGTGCATCGTGATCGCTTCCATATAAACACACAAGGAGGTTCTTTACGTTAAGTTACGTTAAGTTAAGTTTAAGTTGACCGTGATCCCGGCATCAGTAAATTATTTATAAACACTAATAACATAATTTAATTAAGTAATAAAATATAATATAAAAAACAACATTATATCCATCTACCAAGAGTAAACACACAAGTTTGAACAGGCAACTCCAGAATCCAAGCCTAAACTTTTTTTTAAATCAAGAAACGGGCATCAACAGAATCTAAGTGTTCTTGTTCAACTTCTAGCCATGCCGTGTTTTACTATAAAACATTACATAATTATGTGTTATACTGTGTTTTAATTTTGAACCTACAGACCTACAGACCTAGAGACCTACAGTTTTCTGGTAGGTATGTACGCCTTGCCCAAGTTTTACAGTTGAAACTATTGACTACTTTATGACCATCAGAAACCCATTGGTTGGAATTATAATTCTAACCTGTTACTAGTTTTTATATTATACCTCGTAGGATTCTTACCCAGCCATTGTAGTGTTTTACAAGTTTTTATATTATACCTCCTAAAATAATTCTTACCCAACAATTCAAGTGTTTTACTAATTTTTATATTATACCACCTAAGATTCTTACCCAACAATTCTAGAGTTTGACTTGTTTTTATATTATACCTCCTAAGATTCTTACCCAACAATTCTAGAGTTTTACTTGTTTTTATATTATACCTCCTAAGATTCTTACCCAACAATTCTAGTGTTTTACTAGTTTTTATATTATACCTCCTAAGATTCTTACCCAACAATTCTAGAGTTTTACTTGTTTTTATATTATACCTCCTAAAATAATTCTTACCCAACCATTCTAGTGTTTTACTAGTTTTTATATTATAATTCTCCAAGATTCTTACCCAACAATTCTAGTGTTTTACTAGTTATTCTATTATAACTATCCAAGATTCTTACCCAACAATTCTAGTGTTTTACAAGATTTGTATATTATACCTCCTGAGACTCCTACCCAAAGGTCATAGTTTTTAATCTCACACAATGTTATTGATAATTTTTAATAGGTTTATAATTTCATTACTATTAATACCTATAATTATGAATGTGAAATAACAGAACACACACATCATCAAGTTTATTGTTCTTTCTGTATCTCAGATGAAAGTAGAGAAGCCGAACATTTCAACGCTCACTTTATGTCTGCATGGAAGTCAACACACAACTACAAGATGTGGGTGACTGGTGAACATGCAGGAATCTGGGACTTAAACCCAGGACATCCGTTTGCAGGGCAGCTTTCCGTCGCTGATATGAAGCTTCGTCTCTCACAGTGGGTATCTTACTGTCAGAAAAATACGTGACAGTTTATTTGCACCTAGGACATCAAGGATGCCACTCAGGGAATGAATGAGAGCAATTAAAATTAATATCACATCTCATTAAGGGGATGACAGATTTTATCCTTCACAAGAAAGGGTTTGGTATGACTCAACAATAATTATTATTGGGATGTGGTGTGCTTTAAATGTAATTTTTTTGGTCTACATTTTTTGGTGTGTGTGGTCCTCAACCTTATATCATTCGAATAGCCATTTAATCCAGCTGTTTAGTGCTAATTGTACCACAGGCTACACTACCAGTTCTTAGGACAGCTGTTTAGTGCTAATTGTACCACAGGCTACACTAACCAGTTCTTAGAACAACTGTTTAGTGCTAATTGTACTACAGGCTACACTACCAGTTCTTAGAACAGCTGTTTAGTGCTAATTGTATCACAAGCTACACTACCAGTTCTTAGGACAGCTGTTTAGTGCTAATTGTACCACAGGCTACACTACCAGTTCTTATAACAGCTGTTTAGTGCTAATTGTACCACAGGCTACACAACCAGTTCTTAGAAAAGAGGATGTTAAACCCTTCCTATTTCCTGTCCACTGATCTTCTCACCTTTGGGTCCACACCCCATCATACACTTATAGTCTGTGGACTCTTCCTTTTCTTAACAAGTTTGTACTGACACAAAAATTTGAGTCCTGTACTGTTGACTCCCTCTGGCTTACTTGGGGTATGACTCCCAGCCTATGGACATTGGGGTTTATATTCTGATATTATTAACACACATCAACTGCCTCAGTGGCTACATGGTCTAAGACATTACTGTTGCAATTGACTAGACTATCGATGACAATTAGATCGGGGTTTCAATCCTGGTTGGGTGTAGCGAGGGTGGTTTTTACAAAATAGTTCTACAATCTCCCTCCAAGCAAATGTGAATACACTTCCTATAAATACAACCTTCCTCATCCATAAAACCATTAGCATAACTAGTACATAAGCGTATAGCTCAGACGAGTAGTAGGACGCAACGCTAAAAAAACTTTTCTTAGTACAGTACTTAAACACAAGACTGGAGCATTTTATCTTGATCGTGAACAGAGTCCAAAATCCTGCACCAGCAAAAACTGACAATTTCCTCGACTTGACACGCGACCCCGAAAATGAAAGGCCAAAGGTCACTGAGTAACAATTTTGGAGCCAAGAACAATAGCCTTTATTTAACACACATCAATCTTTACATTTTGGCAACACACTGGTGAGATCTACACTAGTGCACTTGCTGGCCTATTGGCTGAGCCATTCCAGATATACATATATTTACTGTATTTGTATCATTACAAGTTTTATATTTACACCAGTCTGACACTTTAACTCGGTCGGTAACATTTATATCTAGTGAGCTAAGTCTCAAGTTTGATTCCTGGTTTAGCTGTGAAATGGAGGCTTTTACTTTTAAGCATATGTTTTAAGACAAAATTAGCATAATGAGGAACGGAACAACATTCCAAACCATGTCCAAGCATGATCATAATTAAAAAAAAGGCAAACAAATTATTTATTTAACACATGTACTATGTGTGCAATGTTTGTGTTTGACAATATGATGATACAATTTCAATGCTGCCCCTAAGTGGATGTTCATGAACCACGCAACAGTGCGATGACATAAATAAAAATTAACAATTTGTTAATTTCAGACCAGACCAAAACATATAGTAAATATATCGACCTTACCATTCACCATACGATGTAACTATCAAATGAAAACAACCCTAATATTTCTATAAGGGAATATCGTGTTCACACAGGAGTCTTTAACATCTTAACTTGAGCAGGAAGATTACCACTATCAGGATTATGTAAATCCATAGTCAAGGCGTGCAATAATATTACAGTCTTTCCATACAGACAAAAGATTAAAGCTCCAAGCCCCTTAAGCTATAGTGATTATGAATAACTATTCAAAATTTACATAAATTGCAATTCACAATATGAAAATATGGCTGAGCCACAAAAGAAAAAAGGGAACTAGAATACTCAAACTCCCATATCATTCTATGTCAAGTATAGACTTACACACTAACACGGATTTAACAGCCCTTCAGCCAAAACTCAACGTAGAAACATAATAGGTCAAAAGCCTAGCAGGGATTCAGATAATAAATAAGCAATATTCCTAACAGTTAACTACTCTTTAATAAAACATATAGAGATTGCATTTCAAACAGAATTTATAAAGATTATAATACTGAAGAAAGTAATTTAAGCCAAAACATTAAATATAAAATATGGCTGTACCGCGGTCTACCTCTCCACCAGAATACCATTAGCTTGTCGGAAACTAATGCAAGATTCGTATTCCATGTAGACCAGCACAACATTAGCATCATGTGGAGAGTAGAGACAGATAAGAAAGGGCTCATGTAGGGAGGAAGTGAGGGGAAGCAGGAATACGAAGTGACCTAGCATCCACCAACTTGGCAATATTTTTCGGGTAGAAGACAGTTCTAGATGTGTGACAACACATGCGGATATCCCCAGAAGTTTATTGGGGCGAGTAGAATGATGCTTAAAACTGTGGAAGGTTTTGAAAGGTTATGAAACTTCTCATGATGGCAACTGCATGTATCACACCACACGCATTTCAATAGTTGCCAGACCAGCCATGCGCTTGTTTCACTGTTGGTCAGGGATCATGTGAAGTCCATCATCATAAAGGAAAATATAAGTTTTACTTAGGCAAGTGGAAGGGGAGGGGAGGGATATTGCTAAACTTTCACAGTGATATATGGATGGCTGGGGAACTGGTGTCTATCTCAAGCGAAAGCTTAAAATGAAGTTAAGCCCTACCTATTAAAATACATTAGGGACTGATCCTATTTCTATTAAAATCCTTGAATCCTTAAACAAATTTGAGATTCAAGAAACATCTTCAACTATTTCCAGCCTGTGGTCAGTTCAAATTAGTAATAGAACGCCATATTACTCTTACCTTTCACCATATTTTCCTCTATTTGCTTCCATTCTTCACCTCCATTTGCACCCTTTCATACTTGCATACTTTATCTCCATCATTCACCTTGAGATTCTTTCCTTTTAAATCCTCATTACATGACCATGCTATCTCAGCCTTGCTTCCTATAATATCTTATACTCCCTCTACCCCCAACTCTTTCTTGAAACCCGCCTCAGTGGCGTAGTTAGCTAACACGCTAGTTTTGTGTTGAGCTGGACTGCCGAGGACGGGAATATCAAGGTTTGAATCTTGCTCAGGTGAAATGGGGGTGGTTTTTCCTAAATGGTTTTCCACTTTCCATCCATGCAAATGCAGGTTCACTTCCTCTATATTCAACCTTCCCATTTCCTAACCCATTAGCGTAATTAGTACTTAAGCGTATAAACTGAACGGGTAGTAAGACACGGTACTAAGTATTATTATTATTATCCTTCTTGAAGAACTTCATTCCTAATCCTTTTTATCCTTGTGGAAGCTAGCCATTCACATGGCATCCACTTTCCTGGTCTCTCTTTAAGACATAAATGTTTAAAAAAAGTGTTAACATGATCATATATTAAACATTATTTTGATTAGAAATTAAATTAAAAGTAATAATATTCATAGTACATCTACCTATATAAATAACGAATAACAAATTTTGATAAATACATTATTTTGATAATAGTTAGAACTAAAGTTAGAATATATCTAGTATGTCTATAAAAAAAAGTTATGTATAGCAAATTTGATGGATAAATTAAAAAATATCATTTTATTAATAATAGTAAATAATTTAATCATGTGATGTAAGATACGAAATAAATTAAATCTTAGTATAAAATTACAGATATTTTATTGTTATTTCTTTGAACAAGTTATATTCTATTAAATTTATTTAAATTAATATTCTCTAATGTTATTTAAAAAATAATAATTTATTATCATTTGTTTGGTCCCTTTCTCCTTATATTTATTACCCAGGGTTAGAAAATATTAATTTTCATATATTTTGCAAAATATAATATTTTCAAAGACATTTAATAAATTTCTGAAACTTTATATAAAGCTTTAATTTAGTTATTTTAAATCATACATCACATGTTTGAACTATTAATAACACTCTTTTTAATTCATTATCAAGATAATGTTAAATACCCTCCTCACCAAATATAACATGGAAGGTTTTCTGAAATATTAATATTAATATCTTACTGGGGGAACTGCAAATGTCAAAAAAATCAAAAGTAAAAATTGAGTTGCAACTTATTATTTTACTATCTGTTCCACACTGCTATGTACAAGCATTTCTATTTTTGGTCCCTAGCTGTCCTAATTATACTAGATTATGTTTTTTGAATGTGTATTATTAGCACCCTCTGTGACTAAATCTATTCCCACGCTACACATCTTCGTCTACAGCCAAAAGAAAGTTGCAGTTTCATTATGACTCTATTATACTAAGGGAGTATATATTTGTGTCTAGCTAAAGTATTCAAAGTCACTTCTAAAAGCAACGTATGTTTGAAGATTCTGAAAGAATAATCAGGTTAGGCCATTTTAACAGACTGTGGCCTGGGTCAGTTTTTCAAGCCATATATTTTCCACTACCGGTACTTACTATGTCTGTCGTAGCTTCATATGCCTTATAATCCAACTTAACACTAGGACAGGCACAACATCAAGTCCTCGACTGTTAATTCATCACTCTGAAAGGGTAAACCCACATTTCACCAATGATAAATTTTTTGGCCATGTCGGCAATTGAACTCGAGACCCCTAGTTCAGTAGACATACGTTACCGACTGAGCTAAGGTGTTGGATTCTTCATTTATTTATGCTCTCTTAAGGCATACATATTCTTAACATTATTCTCTATTATCGGAAGAAATACCAAAGTCTCATGAAGAAAATGGTAGTTACGGTGTGTTAGAAAGGTTTTTAGAATAAATGAAATAGCAGTGTTGCCAAATGACAGATTGATGGTACCAGATGAAGTGTATAAACAGTCTTGATATTAATTTACTTAATAATTATGTTTGTTTGTGTGTTTCAGCACAATGCAGAATACAGAAGGTGGTCGCAAGTTGAACCAAGCCATGACATCTACTGGCCGTGCTGTTGCGACAACGGGAAGAGCTGTTGGTAAGAAACATGTCCATTACTAATTGTTCACTGTAAATGCATGGTTTCCAGCAAACTAGGAAATAAGGAGAAGTCAAGAAATAGTGTTCAGAAAGAGTTTGTATATTCCCAGACTTAGGGGTGGTTGTTTTGTCCAGGTGGGGCATTGTCCCAGGCTAAGGGAGCGTTATCAAGCTGGTGGAGCACCCTAACCACCCCGCAGAGCCCAGACTGTGAGACGCCAGTAGCAGCAGAGAACAGCTCGGGAATAACTGTTTCCAGCAAAGTTCTGAAAGAAGAAGAGCAAGAGGACAAGAGCTAGATGAATAGCCTCTTGCTCGTTACAGAGGCTCATCCCTCTATCCACTTCACAGTTGTTTATCTATCATGAACCAGTGTAGGTAAGGGTCTAAAAAATTGCATTTCAGTGCAAACAAGTGTTTTTATTTTGAATGGTAGAGTTCTAGAAGGAAAACTCATTCTGATTTTTGTAATATATTTTATATAAATCTGTTTAAGGAGTACTACCCCAAATATGGGGTGTTCATCAGGTTTCATCTTAATTTACTGTACTTTGGTGGAGTACTTTCTTCATTCCTACAATTTTGTACCTTTTTGTTTGGTTTCATTGAGGTTTGAAGAAATGGTAGTAATGAAGGAAAACCTTTAAATTACTTATAAAAGGTTGATTTATTCAGGTAAAAGGAATGACAACTCTCAGAAAAGGTTCAATTTAATAAATAAATTTCCAGTGTCTTACCTTCTCATCAACTGTTTCCAGCCTGTGGTCGGGTCAGTTTAATAAAATGCCTCCATCTTCTTATATCCTTCCACCATTCTTCCTCCTTGAATCACTTTATTTCTTTTACTCTCACTTGCATACTTTTTGTTATCTGCTCCTATCTCTTTCTTGGCTTTCCTTGTGGTTTTTTTCCTCTATACTTCATCGCCATCATTATATTTGGTATCCTCTCCTTTTCCAGCCTCATTACATGCCTGTACCATCTCGGTCTTGCTTCCTCTACTATCTCATTCAAACAATCTAGAGAGTTTGATTGGTAACAGAGCATCGGCTCATATTATTGTTGTATTCTTATCAAAAGCAAGGAGAGTAGAACATTCTGTGATCTGTTCTACCACCTTGAGCCATCTAGTGAATATATGTTCTTGACAGATCTTGTTTGAAAACTATGAGGTATAGTGCCATAGTGCTTCCTCTCGTATTCATTTCATTTCAACCAATCAACAAGTTTATGTAATCAATTCATAAATCCTAAGAAAACCACCTAACATAAAACTGGATATACAAGCTACACCACAGATAACACCTATTCAAGGTTAGTAATACTGTTCAAACCATATGCTGTATCCTAGTGAGGCTTTCTGTATTTTGTTTAAGAAAATAGTGAAATTTAAACCAGTGAAACAGTTTTAACATATTTAAAAAAAATTATTTAAAAAAAAATGAGACGCCATGGTCATGTTTATGTTAATCCCACCATACATCTAATACCACTGGGGGCCTAATCTATTTACTAACATCTAATTCCCATCCCCTCCATCTCTGTTACCTGACTGTTCAGACACCAGTACCACCATGTATCCTGGGGTGTGTCACATTGTCTTATTCCTCTTCTAAAACCACGGAGCTATATCTTTGGTCTTAATATAGAATTATCCACAAAAAAACCCTGATACAATAATTTGGTTTCCCTTGCGAGGCAATGAGGAAAGTTGTGTAGTGTGAAAATTGTATAAAATATAGTGCATTTGACTTGGATGCAGAACACTGCAAAGAGTATTATGAGATGTGTCATTGATCTTAGAACCAGAAGTCTCTAGATAGCCTCCATCATGTTCTGGCTTCTGTTCTAGAGGACTACTCATGGAAACAGTCACTCATTGCAGCATAACTGATACTTGACTTACTACTCTTCTCAACTATCTGTATATTTACTTGAGTTGACTCGAATCCACTATTTTACGAATCCAACTCCAATTTACCTTTTAATCCCAAATTTGAATCTTGGAAAAAATTATGAACATAAAAGGAAATATAATATTATAATATAAAATACAAATAGTAACTATTTGTTAACATTCTTTCTTATAATACATTTATTATAACATTCACACATTCAATTAAGTGTTAAATTACTGGTCTGGGACCTGGTTGTTAACTTTTTCCTATAATTATAATGGGTTCTGAATCATCACTAACCAGTATTAGAGCTATTAAAACAAATTTCACTTGAAAATAATGTTTATTTTTTAATGATTTGGGTCTTGAATCTGACATTTTTTCGAATCCTCGAATCTTGAAATATCCTTAAGGATTTGAGGGCCCATCTTTAAAATTTTCACTAAAAAGGTAAAAATGATGAACGTTGAATGTTATATGTATGAAATAAAATGCATTGGGAAAAACATTTTGTAATAAATAAAATGACAGAATTGTAGGGAAATAATAGATAGAGCACAAATAAAAGTAAAAACACCAACACATATTTACACAAACTTCAGACTTTAAGTCTTACTACTACTATTACACTACTACCACCACCACTTCCCGAGGAAGATGATATAATAGGATTGGAATATTGAAGTGTGTGTAAATATGTACTACAGGGTGGCCAGCCAACCTGGAAACTTTGAAAACCTGGAAAAAACAGCGAATTTGAAAAACCCTGGGAAAACTGTGAAAAATCTTTGAATTTGTGTCAATCTGTAAATTTTTATTATAATTATTGAATAATTACCTTATATCTTCAATTCTAAGACACACTATTTATGAAATTCAAACATCTATAAAAACGGGGTGCATCATAGAATCTCAGTTCTTTTCGATTTTCCCTGCTCTTTGCGAATGGCACCATACGTTTTGTTCCTACCTGGAAGCCCCACATCCATGTTTGACTATTTAAGGATTACTTGAAAAAGGAATATGAATCCGGGCTGTTGACTGACAACCTTCCTCTGACACCTTCCAAAAAAATTAAGAAAATGCCAGCATCAAAATTGGCAAAAAGGGTATCAACAGCTTTGAAGCTAATCCCATAAAGAATAGTGCAGCATGCATTTAAAAAATGTTGCATCACCAACACTCTTGATGGCTCAGAAGACGAGGTACTGTGGGAGAATGGCAATAAAGACGGATCAGAAGAATCAGACTGAAGATGAAGTAGACTCTGATACTGATTCAGATGCAGACATTGACGACTCGGAAGAATCAGACTGATATTAAGAAGGAAGTGAAACCACCCACTGATAAATAAAGTTCTGCCTGTATTGTGTTATTGGTAAATTGAATTTTGTAGTAAAATATATTTCTTAGACATAAAAGCTTTTTTTGCTTTTTTTTCTGTTGGTGATACTGAAAAACTAAGGTGCGTCTTACAATCAATGGCAGCTTTGAATCAAAGATATACAGTATTAATTTTAATTAATATTTTATGTCATGGCAAACCGTAATAATTTCTCAATTGAGCCAATATGCCTGGTTACCTCTATGCTATAGTTACTAAACCCTCACACCAAAAGTGCTGTTCCAATCCTTAAAATATCTCTACAGTACTTTTTACTTTCTTTTAGCTTTGGTATCAGATCGTAACCTACAATGGATGCCTTTCCAATGAAATAAACATAATAAATGTGTATGTGTTCCTTTGTGACTTGTGTTTACATACTTTTAAAATAAAAACAATTGATTTACATCTACCAAACAAAAGGTTAAAAGGTTAATTAATTTAGCTTTAAAAAAAGGGGAAAAAAATTAATGTTATATTGAAAGCTGTTTTGGGAACGTCCATTTTAATGTGTGATGATCGAAAAGTTCGTATGTGCGCCCAGGTGCGGAATACATAATATTGTCCTGCAGGTAATTTGTTGTGATCTTTTTTTTTCTAGGCAATTATGCTTATGGCTAGTCAAGTTGCACCAAATATCAGACTTCCTATGAACTTATCTAGCTACGGGTATCACCTGGTCTAAAAATAAACACTGCTCTTGAGAGTTATATAAAATGTCATAGCATCCAAGCAATTAGAGAGATGTGTGAGTTTCATCCAAACGAAAACCTGGAAAAACGATGTTCTGCAACTTGAAAAACCTGAAAAAAACCTTGAATTTGAAAAGGCTAGATTGCTTTATGTTGGTGTCTTTACATTTATTAGTGCTCTATTATTTTCCTTCTATCCTATCATTTTATTCATTACATATTGAAGGTTGAATGTAAAATAAATATATACCCACATTTGTTAGGAGATAAGAAAAAATATCTTTAATTCAATCTGACACCTTAGCTCACTCAGTAGTGTGTCTTGTCTACTGAGCTAAGGGTCCTGAGTTCAATTCCCAGTGTGGTCGAAAAATTTATCATTGATTAAATGTGGGTGTACCCTTTCACAGAGATGAATTAACGGCCGGCGACTGAATGTTGTGACTGTCCTAGTCTTAAGTTAGATTATAAGGTATATAAAGATACGACAGGCCTAGCAAGCCGGTAGTGGAAATTATATGATTTGAATAAAAAACTGACCCAGGCCATAGGCTGGAAACAGTCATGGATGTAAAAAAAAAAGATCTTCAATACACCCAGCTGGGATTAGAACTCCGACCTCTTTGTCACCAGAAATTTAGTCTCTCGCAAGTGTGACACCCTAGACATTGCAAACATTGCGGCTAAAGTTTGGTTAAAGAATGGTAAAAAATAATTTGTCACACTCTTTCATTAAAATTAAAATATTATTAAAAATGCCTACATATTGATCAGAAGAGTCAACTATTTGGAAAATATTATTTTTTAATAATGGATCAATCAATTTTTCTAAAAAGTGATTTTTGGCAGCCAATTTAAAAAAAAATTCTGGTGAATAATATATTTTTTAGCACCGCATCTTACTACCTGTTCAGTGTATACACATATGTACTAATTATATTAATGAGTTAGGAATAAGGAAGGTTGGATTTAGAGGAAGTATACCCACATTTGTATTGATGAAAAATGAAAAACCCTCTCGGAAAAACCACCCTCAGTACACCCAATCTCCTTGTCATTGACAGTCTTGTCTAACACTAGAGTGACATCTTAGACCATGTGGCAATCAAAGCAGATGGGAATAATGTTAATAAAACCATATGCATGTTTGTTAAATAAAAATATAAATTGAAAGATTTAACAACTAATTTGTAATCTAAAGTATGAACAGGGTAAAGTAAAAACTTTTTTTTTGTCTTTTTCAGATTTTCAGATTTAAAAACAGCCATTTTATTGGCTGTTCACTTATTTTGTGATTTTGCAATCACTAAACTGTTGGTGGTTTTTTTAATCAACTATTGAATGTTTGTCAATACTATTGTAAAATGTGCCACATCAGTGTAACTTTTCCTGGGCTCACACATCGCCGAAAATCATGAGAGACTTCTAATGCTGTACAAAGAGAGTTATTTTCTCTTAATATGTATTTGTTGATATTATTTATTTGTCTAGAATATTATAATTTTGTTGATTCTATTTAGAAATATATTACATTATTAATACTAATATTATAAAAGTTTTGAATCTAGATGTGCAAGTAAGGAAGGGAAAAAATATTATAATAAATAGTTTCATCCATCAGCAATTTTGTTGAATTTGGTGGAAATTGTTGTAAAGCAAATGGGGAGTATGCCTCTGTTATTGATTCATTTTTTTTTTCTGGTGCTTCAAAGACTGTTAAAACTGCATTCATAGGGGAAAATATATCAGTATTTATATTTTAATATTTTTTTAGAACTAATTAAATGATTGTGTTTAATTATGAATAACCATGTTTTGTTACCTAGTTTTACTTACTAAACGCTCAATTTTTTATATTTATAAATTTTGTTAAAGATTTTTTAAGTGTAAAGCAGCTTTGTTAGTATTGATGTTATAATCTTGTACTGCTCAGTATTTAAAATGGGAATTCAGCTTTTTCAGGTCATTTTGGGGAGCAAAGTAAGTAGTTGTTTTCTAATTTTACTAGTTGTCACTTTTAAAAACATATGTTAGATCATTAAAACTAAACACAAATAGACTTATAAATATTTTGTAGGTAAATAAATATTTAATGATGGATTAGTAGTTTTAGGGCATATTTATTTCTTGTGTTAGCAGCTTAAACTCAAAACATTTCAATGTAAATAAAGTACCATGTCATTTTTTGGATAAATGATGTATTTGCAATTTTGAATATTTTAATCGCACTTATCTCCATACCAAAACAAATAAATGCAAAACTAATGTAATAGTTATTTGAAACAATTTATATTTTTATAATGTATGATGATGAGGAAGCCCAATGCCTAAATGATCATACAATAATAGAAATTGAAAAAATAAGCAAATATTAACTAATTAAGTGATAATTGAGTGAAGAAAGCCCACCTAGGAAAAAAGAGAAAAATATGGGAAGAATCCAATGCATAAATGTGACATCTTATTCCTTTCTTCTGGCTTCTATAGTAGAAACACACACATTTAAACAATAGTTTTTATATTTCGGCATTATTGCCTATATAAAAACAACAACAGGGGAACAGAAAAGAAAAACACTATCTTAGCTTATCTTGAGTTTGGATAAACTTATATTTTGATAAGTTGCTTATAGATCACGCACTTAGGTTACCACTCTACTTTGTCACTTAGCTACCCAACGTCTAAACCATTTCTACATTTCTCTGCTCTTTCATCTACAATAATCTCTAGGTGAGGATAAATTAGCCCTTCTAAAACACCCTGTGTCAGGTTCTGGTACTTCAGTCAGTAAAGTATGAGTAAATGACTTTCCAGGAGAAAAAATAAATCTGGCTTCTTTGTTATCACAAGTTTTATATGAGTAAGGGTATGCTTAGCTAAACTATCTACTACCTCCATAACAAAACCAACCTTGAAAAACTGTTCAGTGGTTGTCACAGAAAGCTGTCAAAACATACCCATTTATTATTAATATTATTCCATCGCATCTCGCTATCCATTCAAGTTGTACACATCTTACCCATTTTGATATTGTGTTAAAGATTATTAATTATTTTAAATTTTCAGTGGTGGTGTTGATACTAAAATAAGATTTAAATATTAAGGTAAGCTACATTTATTTCTAAAATACTTTTTATGAAACTAGCTTTGTTGCTTAAAAAAGTGTTAAAGTTTTAATTTGAATATATTAACCCTTCACCCGAAAAATCCTTAGTATTTTTACTTGTTTTATTTTTTAAATAAATATATACATTGTAAAGTATTTCTATCAGATAGCTTGTGTATTCAGATACAGTAAAATTGTATTTGAGCCCAGTTAACTCTGTATGTAGAATTTGATAAACACAAGTAAAAATTGATAATTGTTATATATTTTAGCAACCTCAAAATATGTTGCCAGTCTAGGATGTAATTAACTAGGTACAGCACATGTCAAGAATTTCTTCAAATTAGATTGTGAAAATGAATAATGTAAAACTCAACTCTGAATAGAATACAGAATGATCCAAAAGTCTATTTGCACTTACTTTAGCCAGAATAAATACAAACAATTGCCTAGTGACCACGAAACGTAATGTAAGTGATTGGGAACAGAACCTAACCCAATTATCTTTTCAGGCTTTCATTCCCCATCATTACATTAATTTACAGTTTTTATACAATAATTTCATAAATGTCAAGAGTTCCTGCACCTAAATCAAATAAATTTTTAATGGGTGTATTTTTCAGATTGTATATTTTAACACATTGAACACTGAGCCACCCGCTTTGGTGGCTGCATGGTCCAAGGCACTACTCTTGCAGTAGACTAAACTGCCGATGATGGGGAGATCGAGGTTTTAATCTCGGTCGGGTGTGCTGAAAGCGTTTTTTCCAAAATGGTTTTCCACTCTTCCTCCATGCAAATGTGGATATACTTCCTCTAAATATAACAATATAACCTTCCTCATCCCTAAAACCACTAGCATAACTAGTACATAAGCGTATAGCCCGAATGGGAAGTAAGACACGGTGCTAAAAAAAACACAGAGCCCGAGCCATACTTGTGTAACTGTATTTTTCCATAGCAACATTGTCCGAACTGCACTCATGTTCACTCGTAAACTACCACAAATGGTTTTATCATAGCTTTGCTTGGTCTCTTTTCTTTACGGTCATGGTTCCAATCTAGGTTGCAGCACTTTCAATAAAAATACCAAATATGTACTATTATTTCCCCTAAGTCATCGTCTCTTCATGCCTCATATCTATGAGGGGATTGTCTTCAAGGTATTTAAACCCTGACTGTTTCCTAAATGAAGCATTGTTTATAATGAGACTAGAACTCTGCAACTTTACAGCTCAGGTCTAGAGAGGTTTATTAAAATTAAATTAAACTCCCCACAACACTTTTCGTTCATCTTTAAACCGACCACAAATATTTACGAGCAGAAGGAATGTAAATAAAATGTGTTCAAAACATTTTTAGACTATCAAATATCAAACTCTATATCAAAATACCGTCGATTATTAAACGTATCTGTATTGAAAGAATCCATAGCTAAAATTTATTTTCAATTCTTAGCTCCAAATGGTTTGACTCAATATGGCTGCATTTTAGTAAGAGGAATAGATGCTCTGGACTTGAATCAAGTGCTGTAGTTATCTTGTTTGAACAAATCACGCCTGCTTATAACAAGGTCCATACAAATAGTATTGATAGGAATGGTACCTCAAATCCTTAGGGATATTCGAGATTTGAGTATTTGAGACTCAAATCCATAAAAAAAAGTATTCCCAATTTTTCAAGTGAAATTTATTTTATAACTCTAATACTACTTATTGGTGGCTCAAAACCAGTAATTTAACACTTTACTTAGGGCCGGTCTTATGACTCCTGGATAAATATAAATCTGGCCGATAAATATTTTAATCTGGACAATAAGTTAAAAGTGCATCTTATGACCGCCAGATAGAATTTATTTGCCAGATAAAATGCATTTATCTATCACATTTTTATCGAGAGGTTTAAGTACCTGATAACTTTTATATGAAAGTTAAAATTGGCGTTGCCATAGTGACGCGTTGTTTTTCATTAAGTTTCACCTATCACAATCTGTTTTTAGGTTAAAATCTTGGTTCACGTGTTTAGTAAACACAGGCCCAGGCTCAAACTATATAAAGTTAGAACATTTAATTCACACTTTTATATAAACTGTCAAGCTATTTGTAGAGCTATATTAATATAAGAACAAATTATCATAATGTGAGTAAAATAAATGAAATTTTGTAAACTTTGTACCCAACTATTGACCTCACTTTAGCAGACACCAAAATTAGTACGTGCAAGACATCTTAGCTTCTGCGCCCACGTAACGCCATCTGTTTACTCGCACTCGTTTAGCCGCCATTATTTAACAAATGTTGAGCGTTGTAGTCACTTTCCAGGTAGTAGCGGTAGCATCAGGGTTCATACGCATGCGCACACCAGTAAAAACAGTACCAACCTTGTGGTTTATGCATAAAAATATATTTATCCTAGAGATAGCTATCCGGTAGATAAATTCCGTTCATAACACGCGTAAAATATTAAAGTGGCTGATAACCTTTATCTGGTTGCTAATTTTAACCTCCCGATAGCGATATTTATCCAGTAGTCATAAGACCAACCCTTAATGTATGAATGTTATTATGAATGGATTGTAAGAAAGAATGTTATCATTATCTGCCTTTTGTATTTTCTCTTATTCTATTATATTTTTATTTCCTCTTATGACTCATATTCGAGATAGGAGATTTGTAAAATAGTGGACTCGACCCATTTCTAATTATTGATCTGCTTGGACCTAATAATATCCTTTATAAAGGATGGAAGTGAAGGATTATATTTAAATAGCTAGAAGTATTGTTAACTTCCAGCTAAGCAAGAATATCCTTGAAAACACTCAAATTATTTATGATCTATTTATCCCTTGAAATTTTGCAAAAACAGATAAATCCATGAAAATTATAATCCGGTTAAGTTCATAGCTCTAGGGATCTTCAAAATTCACATTATTCGACAATTTAAAAATCAAAGAACTTGATTTATAAATCTAGTTCTGAACTTGAACAACACATTGAAGATAGTGAAGAATAATTGGTTTGACCTTTCACTTGAATTAAATTTGTAGGGACTTATTTTTTGGGTATTTTTTTAAATAAAATTGTAAAGAAAATAACAAAGGCTGCCTCATGCTTGTATTTTATTTATAAGAAAACCAAAACAATATGTATTTAAAATGGTTTGTCACAGTAAAAGTTCAACATTTCCTAAATTTGGTCAATATATTGAACATTTGCTAATGCAATGCCCGGTTGTATGCATGGTCGTGAGACTTATGATGAGTATAATAGGCTTCCCTTTAAAAACCAATAACTGCCTAGTGACTTATAAAGCTATACATTCAGAGGAATTCTGGTAGGAAGGGCTCTTTAAGACTAAACATATTCATTTTCATTAATATCATTTTACTATAATGATAAGTATCATTTCTAGAGCTGGGTCGAATCCATTATTTTACAAATCCATATCTATTAATATTTTTTATATTCAAATCCAAATCTGAATCTTGGAATAATTATGAATATAGAAAGAGATATAAATATAATATAGCCTAATAATAGAAAATAAAAATTGTAAATAATGTTAATATTATTTCTAATAATCCATTCATTATAACATTCATATATTCAGTTAAGTGTTAAATTACTGGTCTGGGACCGGGTTGTTAAGGTCATCTTGGAATTATAATTGGTTCTGAATCACCAACAAGCAGCATTAAAGCTCTAATACAAATTTCACTTGTAAAATTAAAAAAATCATTAAAGATTTGAATTTCACAGGTAATAATATTTTACATCAAAAGTTTCACTTAATTTAATTATATAAACATTGTTTTAATATCTTTTTAACTGTCGAAAAAAACCTTCCTCTCTGAATGACTGTAAAGGAAGCAAACCTCATACTCTTTTTCACACTTACTTCTTCTCATCACTTTAATATTGCACATGATTTTTATTTTTTTATTATCTTAAAAAAAACAGTAAAACAGCCAGAAAAAACTAGAAAGTTTTAAATTCTGAAATAATATTTAAACATCATTTAGTAAGGAATTATATTGATATGCATTTTTTTAGCACCGCATCTTACTACCCATCGGGTTATACGCTTATGTGCTGACCACGCTAATGGTTTTAGAGATAGGAAGGTTATATTACAAGAAGTTTACCCAAATTTGTGTGGAGGGAAACTGGAAAACCATTTTGGAAAAACCACCCTCAGTACACCCAATCGAAGCGAGTAAATATATATATATATATTATTATCATTATTAAAAAATGTGTGTATAAAAAAAAATGTGGTTCACACCAAAATAAAATAGAAAGATTCCAACAGGGCTTTCTTTCCTTAACAACCTTATGGATTGAGTTTTATTAATAGAAAAAAAAAGTGTGAAAATGTAATATTAGCTCATTTTCAACAAATTCTTAAGCATACATACAGAGCTTTGAGACTAGGCTTAATAAATAAGGGCTCTAGATTTCACCTTGCTCTAACAAATACAGTTTTTTTATGGGTTCACAACAGAAAATTTTAAGATATTTTTGAACTAAAAGCAAGCTTTCCTCATTACCTTAGAGCTAAGAAGTTTTGTAGCTTTCTTTCCCCTCTTTCTAATTACATTACAAAGGGTGGTTGTAGTTGAAGGGTGATAGGAAGAATAGAGACAGAATAGAGTAGTAGTTGCAGAAAACAACACAGACAATTATATTTCAAGTCATATGTTCAGAAAGCAATTTATACCTTTTCAATGACCGAGAAAACTTGTCTTGGCATTTGATGAGTAAACAACTGATATTAAAAATCACACTTTTATGCTTTTGAAATGTGTAGCGTTGTAGTGACATGTTCATCTTATTTGCAGTAAACATAAACATTTTATTAAATAAATTATTTTGATGAAATTTGTGGTGGGTTAGCCCCTTCAACTGCCACTGATATTGTACTAGATTGACAATTCATCTCTTATCTTTCATTTCATGCACTAGGATTATGTTGTTGAAATACAGTTGTGAATTATTTTTAAGCATTGTTTGTGCCACCCAAATTTGGAAGCAGATTTTTTTTTACTCTGAAAAATACGACTCATTTATCATTAAGCTTGTCAATTAAATTATTTGATCTGATATGAGTGTTGAGAAACTGTCTCTAAGACCCGCTTCGGTGGCCGCGTGGTCTAACCTGCTACTCTTGCACTAGACTAGACTACTGATGACGAGGAGATCGAGGTTTTAATCTGATTTGGGTGTACTTAGGGTGGTTTTTTCGTAAATGGTTTTCCACTCTATCTCCACCCAAATGCGGGTACGCTTCCTATAAATATAACCTTCCTCATACTTATAACCATTAGTGAAATTGGTATATAAGTGTATAACCCTAACAGGTACTAAGAAAGACTAAAAAAAAAACTCTCCGAGCATTCATTTTACTCTTGGCAACAATTTGAAACACTTGTTCATGTTTGAATTAATTTTAATCCAAAGATAACTTCTTACAACACAAACGGATAGGCTGAACACCACAATGTGAATAAAATAACCTAGTCCATTTCTAGCAATTGATACGATCGTGGATGATTTACTATCGGTATTAAAAGTGAATAAGCCCTTTTAGATCATTCTGTACAAAATAAAATAAATATGTTATTAAATACAACATAATTTAGTTAATGTGTGTATAAATGGTAACCTGTGCACAGGAATCAAACCCAGAGGTTTTGGCTTTCCCCACCATTTCCCAACTACCACTGACTTATTAGGGTCTGTTTTGTGCTCATGGTAATTGATCCCTCATTAATAAAGGCACAAATCAAACTCAGATGGCTAATGGTTCGAGCGTTTGCATGTAAAGCCAAAATTCCCTGTTCACTTTGCATGTTCAGGTTGACATTTTTCAACAAATGAAAACTAGGAATTGAAAATATTACTAAATTTATTTGAACTCATATAGTTGACTTGTACTAGGAACAGGGATGACTCTCTTTAATGAATATGACCTGTGTGTTCATTGAGTTCAGGGGAAATAAATAACTCAATATGAATATTTATAGTAATTAGTAATTAATTGTATTGCATCATTAAAGTAAATGTTTCAACTCTATCAACTATATATGAACTTAATTGTTGAAACAATTAATAAAGCTATCCTGGATGTACCCATTTTGTCTTATCTTTGTTTAATCTACCTGTGTAATATCCCCGGACATGATATGTTATTGTATTCCTGGTGCAACATATATTAATGTCCATTCAACTGAGCGAGAATGGAACAAACCTAACTGAAGCATAGTGTTAGGGGTGCGTACTAATTTGTACTCCACTAATTAAGTTGTACTTGTACAATAGTGTGCACATAACTTGCATAACTATCGAACATCCAAAGTAGGAGAGATGAAATCTGACAGCCAGGAAAAGTTAACATATATCCATTCGCCAAACCTTATGATCTGCAAGATCATAATATGTTGATTTGTTATTACTTTTGACAGTCAACAAACAAACAATTTGTTTAAGGTAATAAAAGGTGTCTGGCCCTTTTGGAATTTGTTATTTTTGTCAACTACACAGCTTTTTGCTTTTTAAACACGTCATGGAGTTAAGAAATATCATCTTAAACATGGTTGTTGAGCCAAGTTTTGGCAAGATAAAATGTTAGGGCTGTTGCAAGGTTTTGACACAGTGTGAGATAGCTGAGGAAAGTACATTTGGAAGAAAAGTGAAAAAGATAAGACTGAAAATATAAAAGGGTCAGACATTGTTGCAAACAGTGATGGTGCAACAGGGTGTCCAGCAACCTGGAAAAGTCGGGGAATTTGCTTATCAGGAAAAAGTCAGGGAATTTGATCAAATTTCTGGAATTTTCACATAGTCACTAAAATAATAGGCCCACGGTACTTTCATTTTCAATAATGAACTGTCAAAAACATTTTTCTTCACTGTGAATTTACTTTATTACAGTTGTCCATCTTGAATATACTGATCTCAATTCTCAAAATCAACATGGGATTTTCATCTAATCTTTCCAACCCTCTCTCCTGTCTTTACCTAAAGTTGAGTCGTTACTTCACTAGCTTGTGTAAGGAGATCTTTTAATGTATCAATAATGATCTAACTCAAATCTAACTTGGAACGCACGACGCTGACATCTTTTAACCCCATAGAGTGTTACAATTTCAAAATGTGTGTGTCTAAAAATAGTATTACATTAAGTGGAGATCTTAATACAGTAATGTTTATAATATAGTGACTAGAAAAGTTGGAAAGGTCAGGGAATTTTAAAATATAGCTTGGCTGGACATCCTGTAGTAAGTCGTAGGAAATGAATAATAGAGGTTGGCAAGAGATTTGCTTGATTTGGATTCGCATAGATCATATATCACAAAGGATAGTGGTAAGAAACTTTGATTAGAAAGAGTTGAAGAGACTTTAGTACATGAGCTGTTTAAAGGTGTGGACTGGCAGGCTCAAAGCAGCCTGGGACTACATATATGTTGTCCTCTTAGCATACATTCAAAGCAGCCTGGGACTACATATATGTCGACCTCTTAGCATACATTCATGCAATATACCACTGAAGTTATGTTTCATTGTAAGCTAAAGTGGTGAGATTAATCATTTATGTTTATTACAGGATTTCTTTGATTGTAAGATGCACCTTAATTTTCCTATACCACCAACAGAAAAAAAAGCTTTGATTCTAAGAAACAAAATAAAATTTTAAAATATCCTATATCTAATAAATATTCTTACTACAAAATTCAATTTACTAACAACAATAGTTCCATATTTATCAATAGGTGTGATATTCAGCACTTCCTTCTGAATCAATATTAGTCTGATTCTAACTGTATCTGAATCAATATCAGAGCCTACTTCACAATCAGAGTCTGATTCTTCTGCACGATCATTATCTTTACCATTCCATTTATCGTCTCCTGAGCCATCGAAAGCATTGGTTGGAAAAGAATTGTGGTCCTAAGCCACACCCTGTTTTTAGGAATGCTTAAATCTGAAGATTCCACTGCAAAAACGATGGATGTCACTTTTTCACAAAAAATTAGTTAAGGCTGGCAATATAGACTTCAAGGGGTGTAGAATTATACCAGGAGAGTCCAAAGCATTAATGGTTATGGTTCCTGAGTTACAGAGGAAGGAAGAAATCCCATACAGGAAAAGAATGTCACTGGTAAACATAGCAAGAATGATGGCTGTCATAAAAAAGGCTCCATTTACCTGTGTATTGCACCACACAGATCTTATTGTGCTCTGTGAGTTTTCCAGTAATGCAGCTAGTGTATGGTCTGTTGTTTTAGATAATTTTGGTGTTAGTTTAATTGCTTCCTTTTTGTTTGGTTCTTTATACAAACATCATGAATCTAGAAAGTGATAGTGAACCCGTATCAAGTAAATGAAAACGGCTGTAAGTAAGAAAAGGAAGAAAAGTGATAGGATGAGTGAAGTTATGATGAATATGAGGTTATGTAGTCACGAGACTGGCCCAGACTGTAGTTGTTTTAAAAATGTTTCTGATATACAAAGAAAACAGAGAATAAGTTAATTCCTAATTTTTCCTAAACAAATTCCTGCTTTCCATCCACAAAGAGGGGTAAATGTTCTTTAAAATTTTACCTTCATCCCTATTCCATAAGCGAATTTAGCGTATACATAAAACTCAAATAGCTACAAAGACATGGCCCAGACTCTCTTCCAACCTACTCACAATGGTATAAATAATGTCATACGCAGGGCCTGGATTTTGATAGCATGCTAATCTTTATTTTGGTACATTACATGCAATGCTCATATATACATACATTCTGTTCATGACCCCTTGGTTGTGGAAACATTTTATAGTTATTTTTATGGTCTTTTTATGGTAATTTTTTAATGTAATTTTGAGGCATTTGTAGGGATTTTCGAATAAGTTTTAAGCATTTATATTGAATAAGTATTTTTTTAAATACTATGAATATTTTATAAATGCAATATTAAAACATATATTTTTTAATCACACAGTTGTCTGAATTATAAGAAATTTTTACCCTCTTTGCTTGTGTGGTTTAGAAAATACACATTCCTGGTGAGAAACTGCAACTAAGCTGGAAAGGGCTGCTTTGGGAGGGAATAACTTTTTTTCTGAAGCTTAGAGCTAATTTCAAAAGTCAGTTTTCAATATGTCTATTTATATGTGTCACAGCTAAACTTGTAATGTATTAACTTTACAAACAAATTAATTATTGTATTTTCATTTATGAACTCATCTGGAGGATCAAGTAAAGTACTCATTAATAATATAAACTATACTATTAATCTCTATATTAATATCTTTCAAAACAATTAGTGAAAAAAGCATGTCAAGTGTCTTCAGCTGGGAACCAAACCCATGCCTCCCAATCTGTTTGATTAGTTTCTAGCTGACAGATAGCTAGTATAACAAACAAAACATGTGGATGACCTGAGGTGGGAACAAAAACTATGCCATCCTTTTCCGAATTATTCATTTCTCTCTCCTCCCCACTCCACTCACTCCCTCACTCATCTCAGAGAAGATAAAGATATTTTTTTTCTTAAAATGGCTTACCTAGCATGTTAAAAGAACTTAAATACAAATTTATAACTGCGCGGCTGCATTTGAACTGCGGTACAATATAGATCCAACCTCTTAGAGCTCTCCAGCTCTTATGACCAAAATGTCAATAATGCAGATATATTTCAGTGTTTCAGGAGTGGAAGGGCTTCTTGGAGGGGGTTATTATATCATATTTACTCAGTTGGAACTCATTTCGGCCCATGACCAATTTATAACGAGCACAATAATTATCCTTAAGCTACTTGTGATCACAAAGCTAGTAACAGTCAGTATTCACTAAACAAATGTTTTTACTTTTGTCTTAAGGGGATTCGTTCATCAGAACATTTTTGTTGTTGTTGAGAAAATCAACTTTTTTCTCAACATAGCTAATCCTAATTGTGCTTTAATTTTAAAAAGTATTTTATTTTTTCCTTTTAAATCTATTTTAACTGGTGAAATTGCATGTATTGAACTTTCCGTTTAATGTTTGACTTAATAACTTGCAATAGATGAACATGTCAATATTTCCATAAGATTGCCTGAATGATTTCTAAACTATTTTATATTTACCACTACACACAAAAATTAAATTTTTAATTGACAGTTTGTTTTTATTTATTTACTTTTTATCTTACTGTGTTAATATTATTCATCTATTTCAAATTAATGGGGGATTAGTTTTGGACCATCAGAGGTTTGATTTTTGCCTTCAGGAAGTCATGCATGATTTGATATTTAAAAGCCACTTTTATCATTATTTTTCACCAAACATGTTTTACTTCCTTAAATCTATTCAGGGATAAATATTACCATAAGTAGCCTAGTGTGATTGTTATTTAATGGCGCTCATTTGTGTTGACTAGGTATGGTAGATGTAAAATAAAATTGGCTGAAATTTTGGATATTCTTCTAATTAAAGGAAGATAACACTAATTTAACTTTAATAAATTAATAATATTGTTAATGAGCATTACATACAAACATCAGATTGATACACAATCCTTAATTGTAATCTTTTAATATTAGTTTTTCCCGAAAAATTTCCCCCGTGTTTCATGAACATCAAATTTCCTGAGTTTTTTTTTCCAAAGTTCGGGATCCCCAACAGGCCTATTCTAAACTATACTCAACTAATTTTGTAAATCTATATAAAGCGTAAAGTAAGTGTGTGTGTGCACGCGCACACCTGAAAAAGATCACTTCTAGATAAGCTGGAAAACTTTAATTTGGGAGGAAGGCAGAGGGATTTTCCCATATAATCAGAAAAATCTAAAAACAGGAACTTTTTTAATGGGCTCTGGGAAATGAAGTGGTTATATATGATGTAGAAAATTAAAATTTGGCTGACGGTTAAAGGGACCACTCCAAATAATCTTCCAAGAGTCGGTCTGGGCGGTTCATGCTGTGGATTATGTGATCAGTAGAAGGGGAGCTCATACATAATACCTGACAGAACCTGTTTCATGGCATGGGCTGGGTCCCTTCTCCGATGAGGTGGTTTGGTATAGACGTGTCTAGGGATGTGGTATTGAAAGAAAAGTATCGAGACTGTAATGATTTAAAGCATCGGAAGAAAAATATCAAAACTGAACTAGTATTGAAAGAAAAGTATCAATAACAGTAAGTATCGATATCAAAATTTTAATCAGGAATTTTTTTTATTTAGTAATCATAATTTCAACTTTTCCATCACAATTGTATTTTCACATTTATTTAAATACTGAAAATTATAATGATTTAACCATATTATAGCATAGTTAGGTCTATTGCGTCTATGTTATGTGTTGGAACTTGAAAGGTATGATAGATAGTATTTATTGTATGATAGGTATTATAAAAGGTTTTACCATACCAGTTTTCAAAACGTCTATGAAAATGTAGCTGATGGAAATTTATTTAATAGCTTGATATATTAGTAATATATTTTTTCACTCTATTTTGTACCCTTCTTTAACCATTAAAGTTGGTGAACTTGCCTTGCTTGGCCTCTGAACCAATAACACCAAAAAAAAACTTTAAAAAATAAAGTTATTAAAGAATAGCTTATAGCTGCCAATCCTCTTCACAGCAGTCACAGAAAATGAGTGAGAATTGAGAAATAGTGTCATTTGTTCTTCCTTCACAGTCTACCATAGTAAACATTATTAATCCCAGCATGAATGAAAGTACCAAAAAAGTTTCGATACCGATATGATACCAGAGTGTGAGTACTAATATCAGGGAAAAAGTATCGAGTAAAAAAATACTAGTTTTGAAAGGAAAATATCGATATTAGTAAAGTATTGATACTTGCTTCACATCCCAAGACATGTTAGCAAGAAGATGAGGTTGAGAGGTATGGAGTGAGGTAATGCAGCAGGGCTGAGCAGGCGCTATGAGGGTTGACAGACAAGTTCAGTAGTGGTATGGAAATGATACTCTACCGCAATATCAGAAACTGATGTAGTAGGGAGATAAAGTGAAAAAAGTGTATAGATTATTCAAAATAAACAAGTTCAGTGGTAATGTGGAAATGGTTCTTATGGCAAAGTACTTACTGGTGTGGGAAATAAAGAGATAAAATTAAATAAATCTATAAGAAAAATAATCCATCGAATATACTCAAACAAGTTCAGCAGGAGTATGGAAATGATGTCTCACCATAAAAAATTGGAGGTTTACCGCTACAGGCTCTGGCGCTCTTTATATCCATCGTCTTGAATATTAAATTTTTTTGTCTATAGGTACTGACAGGTTATCATGTTCGTACATGTCTGGCATGATCATGTCAGTTATGATTAGTCATTATCTGGCATCATGATCGGTAATGATCGGACATGTTCAGGTCAGACATGTTCATACAAGTTCAGACATAATTTATAGGTGATTGACAATGGGTCGAGCCATCCGGTATGAGGGACAACAGTCTTGGATCCAACATCTTTGATTGATCTACCATCTTGGATTGAACAACCATCTTGTATTAACAGGTCCTGAGGCATTTTCAAACATGTTAAGAGATGACCAGACATGCTCCTCAAAATGCAAAATGGCTGTCTTTTGCGTGCTTCAAAAATATGGTCTAGAAATAACTATTCTACACTACCATATGCTTAACCTGGAAAACCTCATTGACACGGCACAGATAGTAGCTTAAAATAATATTAAAGATTAAAACCCCAAAAATAATTGTTACTGATCCACTCCTCACTCTCAGTGTGGCAGATCAATGCTATTCTTATGAAAGAAAGGGAACCAACTCCGCCTCATATAATTAAATTCTCAATATAAATAAAAATTAAATTTTAAATTAAATGTTTTATTGTCACTAAATAAATTAATTATTTTAAATTAGCTAAAATTAATTAAAATTAATTAATGACATTAGAAGAAAAATTAATTGCCAGTGATGGTTGGTGGTGGCTGATGGTGAGTGTGAGAGAAAGTGAGCCGGTAACTCCCGGTGTCACCCCCATGGGCCTGCTCTCATACCAGACAATACAGCATTCTTAGTAATCTTTTTGTATTAATTTTATGCATAAATCGTAATCCCCGTATACTACTAGATGTAATGTCAATAGTAGTGACATAAATAACTGGTAAAATAAAATTGTATCTTTAAATTACAATATTATACAAACAGATTAAATATATTTACATTTACATAGTTTCATATGGTTAGAGTGAAAATTTAATAGGAAAACAATGAATAGAATTCGAAGCATAAACATTTAAGAACTACATAAATATCATGTTCATTTTAGTATCAAACTTTACCGTTACATGAGATATTATGGATTAGGTTTGCGTAATCAATACCAGCCCAAATAATGTAGAAGTTTCAGACAAATGCATATAGAAATATAGTCATAAATGAAATAAAACCAAAAAAATAAACGGACAAATGCACAATCATTTTAGGACTTGGAATCTCAACTTCAAAGCTGCGAACTTGTGAAACATTTAATTGAAATCAATTTATTTCGCCAGCTCACTTTCAATTGATAATATCGCATGATCGGAGAACCTTGACTGTCTCATGGTAGATCGCAAATAGGTCTTTATAAGTTTCAGCTTTGAAAAGTTCCTCTCACATGAAGACACAGACACACAAATTGACAGAAATAATTCTAAGCTTAGTGAAACGGTTTTATAGACAGCCAATTTTGGTGTCACCCGGTGCGGTTCGCACCCCCCGCATCCACCTAGTGATGCTGCTGACATATTCTCATTTGGGCTGATAAGCTGATACATCGCACAATAATATTTATTAAATCAACAAAATCCAGTTCATGGGAAAGAGTAGCCTAAAGGAAAGTATGAAAGTAACGGAGAGTGGGGAATTCTGTGGCATAGAGATAACTAATAAACTTCAACACTATTAATTAAATTGGTTTCCATTCTTGA
This sequence comes from Timema genevievae, assembly GCA_902155825.1. Lineage (NCBI taxonomy): Eukaryota > Metazoa > Arthropoda > Insecta > Phasmatodea > Timematidae > Timema > Timema genevievae. Next base: position 34,584 of record CABFWO010004881.1, read on the forward strand.
GAAACATTATGGAACATTTTACAGCTAGAGGTCTCACAATCATTTCAAGCAGTGTAATGAAAGACTGACGTGTTTGTAAAGAAGAATATTCCAAAGTCTTAAAGGACTTAAACCTACTGAACTTTGTGGTCGAATAAAATGGAAGTGACATAAATTATGGTGAGAACTCCATAAAAAACAAACTTTACAGATGCTTCACAACACACTAGAATCTAAAATAAAAGTTTTGAATTGATTTCTAAACTATGTTGGGTGTGGAAAATGATATATGTCAGAGCCTCTTAAATCTCTAAAAGACTTTAAAATAAATTCCTTGTAGTTCTGATGAGTGTGAATTTGGTTATAATCGTTCATTCAAATGAGTTGTGGTGTCGTGATATCTTAGAATGTGTTTAGGTGCCTTCAAATGAGTGTTAGTGCATGTGATATCTTATAACAAGCTGAGGTTGTGATATAGAATGAACTGATGTTCACTCAAAAAAAGTTGTAGTGCCTATGAAACCATATACCAACTGTGGTTCACTCAAACGAGTGTTAATGTCTGTGATATCTAAAAATGAGCTATAGTTCACTCAAACGAGTGTTAATGCCAGTGATATCTTAGAATGAGTTGGGATTCTTACAAATGAGGTTTTTTTAGCACCGCGTTGTACTACCCATTCGGGTTGTATGCTATGTACTAATTACACTAATGGTGTTATGGATAAGGAAGGTTACACTTATAGGAAGTATACCCGCATTTGCGTGGAGAGAGGGTGGAATTTTTTTTTGGAAAAACCACACTCAGTAAACTTGACCAAGATTTGAACCTTGATCTCCCTGTCATCGGTAGTCTAGTCTACTGCGAGAGTAGTGCGTTAAACCACTCAGCCACCGAAGTGGGTCAAATTAGTGTTAGTGTCTGTTATACCTTATAATGAGCTGAAATTCACTATAGCAAGTGTTATTGCCTGTGATATCTGAGAATGAGCTCATATTCACCCAACCGTGTTTAAGCACAAAGTGCTTGTGATATCTTAAACTGATCTGGCGTGCAAATGACTGTCACTGTCTGTGATATCTTAGATTCAGTTGAGATCTACTCAAATGAAGTGAGTTCATATTCACAAGAAGGGTCATAGATAGTCCCTCTATTATCACTCGATCATATTTCAACTGTTATTGTACAAAATCTTGAATGTATTTTTCTGAGGTTTAAAAATAGTTTATTCTATAACAGAGAAACACATTAACCACAGTAATTGGTACAATGCATAAGGTCAACAATAATTATATTTTGTTGATTTAGTTTGGCTGTATTCGAGTATTTTATTATGATTTTATTGATGTAGTTTTTTTTAAATATAATTATACTTTTAAAGAGTACTAGGCCTATATTTTAATTTACCCAGTTATTCAACAAATGTATGCTTTTTCAAAGATGGTACCTACTTTAAAAGTATAACATTTATTTTCAAGGTTTTTACCATACAAATCAACAAATTATAGATCTTCCGCCAAACTTATTTTCAACAGAAATCCCCTTTTAAAATAATATAAATTTTATTAGGGCAAGCAATAATGTATTGGTCTTCAAACAGCCCGCTGTGTCCGAAAATGCCCGATGTTGACCTGACGTCATGTCACCTACAAAACAAATTAGTGAAAAAGGGTACCTAAAGTATTTGTAGAAAGCATGTCATGTATTTATTTACAGTTCAAATGTGTTAAAAGTGTTTCGCAAATTTTTGATTAGGAATAAATAATTGTTACTTATAATTGTGATAAATAATGTCTGATACAAGTAAATATAGAGATATTATAAATTCAAAAGTGAACACGCAAGAAAATGATCATAAATCGGCAACTGACGGGTAGTCGCCATCTTCTACATAATTTTTTCCGGATCTTATTGAGTCTTTTATTTAATTTAATGTAAGCATGTGCATATAAATATACTATTTCGATCATCACAAAAGGGATTATTAACATTTGTAGAATATCCTGGAGCCAAGAAAAAGGTACGTTTAGTCAAAATATATGTGTTTTAACTAATAACAGTTTGGGTGTCGTATCTTTGGAAATCCGACGTGACAGAATTCATCCAGTTTGATTTTAATTCATACATAATTATAAATGCGTGTGCCCTAATTTTGATGAGTTCTACGTGAACTAAAGATGTGTTTAATGTTTTAGAAACACTTTTAAATTTGCAAAAGTGCCCAAAGCCGTATCGATGTTTTATTGAATAATGATTGAAGATAGGCTATCTCTGGCAAGTAATAAGTTTTGCTCAATCATTTATTAGGTTTCAAAGTAAAAAATATCAGAGATGCTATATGAATAGCGTGTCTTTCAACCCTTTACAATATCTACGTGCTATTTATTGTTTAATTTTGGATTATAGAATATTCCTATTTACTTAATTTTAAATAGCACAGTTATGTTCATGTAAGAAATTGTAATGTGTGTTTTTAAATATTCCACCTAACCTCACTATATTTATGCCTACCCAAAGAGCTAGTGTGTCTTTATGTAAGCTCTGCAGTTTGTTTAAATAGCTACAATAAACAATTATAATGTACACTAACTTAACTGTTAAACCAATGAACATCAGTTAATTGCTAAATGCAGAATTTTTTTCAGAAGTTTTGTTACATTTTTTGGCTTATTCTTCAGATCAAGACTTTTTCACTAAACAAAACACTATAACATTAATTGTATGCTCCAAATGGGACATTATTGAAGCCTATCTCAATAAACAACCATATATATACAAAATGACAATCTTAAGTTAAGATTTTTTTCCACAATCAAGATGAAAAGGCCTAGCCATATTATGCTATGTCCAGAATTTGTTAATGTAACTTTAATTATGTTAAACTGATACCATAAACCAATGGTTCTCAAATTATGGTCAACGGACCAGAAGTAGTCTGTGGCGGGCTGCCAGGTAGTCCACAGATGAGAACACGGGGAAAAATAATTATACGGTATAACTTTTTCTGTGAAAGATAAGTGAGAGATTATTTCGAGCAACATATCATTTGACAGGGCTAGGCCTAATGAGTTTAAAAATTTAGGAACAATTTTAAAGAACAATAACAATAGGCCTATTAGATTGAAAATTAGGAAAAGGGTGGAGTCAGGAAATGCGTGCATTACTTGGTCAATAAGTAGGTCTACCTTCAAGTACTAGCCAAAGCCTATGCTGAGATCACTATCAACTTAATGCTTAGGCCTACTTAAGCTTCATTTAATGTCTTAACATAAAGAAACCAGTGTGCGATCAGGATTCACATAACTTATTAATTACTATTTGGAGCATTAAAAAATGATAGGGATGGTAATTTACTAAAGAAAAAATATACAAAATACAAGCATATCCTTACTTTTGCTATTAAACGTTCAAAATTATAGGTTTTTCAATTAAATTTATCAAAAAACCGAGACAATATCAAGGGAACCTGAAACCTTATCAATATTGTACATGTGTGTTTTTTTTTGTTTAGTGCACACTAAACAAAACACACACACACGTACCAACCATGAGACTAGACCCAACTAGCAACATGATATGCAGCGACGATGAACAAAAAAAAATGTATCTAACATGTGTTGTTTTAGTAATATTGGCACTAATTTAGCTAAAGATAGGGCCTATACAACAAAAACCAACTGACCCTACACCATCTAGTTTTCTATGGCATATCCCAAAATCAATGTTTATGGCTCCTGTAACTGAAAGAGAAATTTTACTATATACAAAGAGTCTAAAAAATGGTAAATTTTACAGGAGAGGATAACATAAATTCTTTTGTGATAAAAGAATGTGCCAATACATTATGTAAGCCCTTGTGTGACATTATTAACTGTTGCTTCAGTACAGGAATATATCCACCCCTCTTTAATTAACATTTATAGACCAATTTTTCTCTTGCCTAATATTGGGAAAATATTTGAAAAACAATCTACAAAAGGTTGATAAATTTCTTATAGAAAAATAATATATTATTTAAAAAGCAAGCAGGATTCAGGAAAGGGAAATCACAAAAGTACGTAAATTAACATGACAGGTCAGTTTATATGACAAATTAGATGATCATAACTTAGCCTTAGGCATCTTCATGGATTTATGTAAGGTGTTTGATACTGTAGATCAGCAGTTCCCAAAGTGTGCTCCGCAAAGCATCTCTAAGTGCTCCGTGAATAGATTGGGAATAAAAAGTGACAATATATCAAAATTGTAAATTTGTGCATCCAGGAACTGTGTATAGGTAAGTATTGTACGTAGAAATTATTTACAGACTGCACGCGGCGAAACCAGACAGAGAGACTAGAGGGTGCCAGTTCACCCCTTCTCTCTAAGACCTTCGCCGCGCTTTCAGATACGATTGTTTGCTTCAACACCTTTTCAAAATTTTCTGGGAAGTTTCTATTACATATTAAAAACTTGTGTTTCTTTGCACTTTCAGTCAGATGAAGTTCAGTCAGTATACAGTTGATAGTCAAAACAAATCAAATAGCAGTGTAATGTTATTTATTTGAATGTAGGCAAAGCCAACCTTGTATCGGAGCACTATGAGTGCTTGAATGATTTGACATCAGATTCTGCGGTAAAAGAATTTTGCAACTAAAAAGTCACTATCAGAATTTTGATGTCAGCTATGAGACGGATTTGAAGTTTTGTCAGATAGAATGAAAATAATCCTTCTTCCCTTTGCAATAACTTACTTATGTGGATCAGGATTCTCTGCCTATGTAGCTACTAAAACAAAAGATCTCGGCTCAATGCAGAGCCAGATATTTGGTTGCAACTGTCCCAAATTAAACCAGATATACCCACATTGTGCAAATCAAAACACAGCAGTTCCATCCCTTCCATTGGAATTTAAGTTCATAGTTTATACTTTATCGTTATTTTTTTTATGCCAAGTGACTTTTTTTTCAGCCATGAATATGGTTTTAACACTATCTGTTTGGGTAACATATTGTGGATTTACAATACCTGCTTTGAATTCGTTATCAAATGTGTTGCTTTAGGTTAATTTATGTTTTTTGTTGTTGTTTTGCGTTTATGTAGCTAAGTTTCTTATTTCTTTGAAATTAAGGGAGAAAATAACATTTATAATAAAATAAAACTTGAAGTTTAACATGCCCAAATGCTTGAACATTCGTTTCCATCATGAATATTGCTGTAATTAGGTTTAGCAAAAAATGAATGTTCATGCATGCCTTTAGCATCAAGGCAACTATAGTGCTCCGTGACAAATTTCTCTCCAGAAAAGTGCTCCACAGTTCAAAAAGTTTGAGAACCGCTGCTGTAGACCATGTCACTCTTCTTTTTAAAATGGAATATTATGGCATAAGAGGTATTGTACTTTAACTATCTATCAAATAGAGGACAATATGTTCAAATAAACAGATCTGAGTCAGATATAAGACCAATATTATGTGGTGTTCCCCAAGGCTCTATTTTGGGACCTACCCTATTTCTTATATACATTAATGATTTACCTAATTGTATAACACAATCTAATACCTATTTATTTGCTGATGACACTGCTATAATTAATTTTGGTAAAAATAATGCATCAATATACAGAAATTTACATAGTAATTTAGGGGGCATATCAACATGGCTTAGAGTGAACAGATTATCTTTGAATGTCACAAAAACTAAATATGACATTCTCAATCAAACCTAAACAACATAGAAATGAAAATATCAATGTAAAAATAAATGGAGAAAAAATAAAGCAAGTAAATTGCGTCATATACCCGGGCATGACTTTAGACGATAACCTAAAATGGATCTCACGCATCAGGTCTCTGAGCATGACTCTCTCCAAATATATTGGTGTTTTCTCTAGGCTAAGACATATTTTCCCAGCATCGATAATAATAAATTTGTACTTCACACTTGACTACACCTACCTTCTTTACGGGATTGAAATTTGCGGACTCACACAAACCATCTTCAACCACTAGTATTATTATTGAAACTCGGCGTAGTTGGCTAACGCGCTAGTTTCATGTTGAACTAGACTGCCTAGGACGGTGAGATCGAGGTTTGAATCTCGGTCAGGTGAACTGGGGGTGGTTTTACACACAAATGCGGGTTTTTCTTTCTCTTAATTCAACCTTCCCAATTCTTAATACATTAGCTTAATTACTACATCTAGTCATAGTATAACCTGAACGGGTAGTAAGACACAGTGCTAGATGATGATGATAATAATAATAATAATAATAATAATAATAATAATAATATTCTTATAGTCATGTTGGTAACTTTCACCTCCATTTTGGTGTGAACCATATTTTTAAACAACAAACTTCTCAAATAATGTGCGATTCTAGACGTTAGCCGCATGGCTCAGTGCTATGGTAGACAATCTTTGTAGTCACTATTTAGTTTTAAAATATTGATCTTTCACTGGTTTATTCCTTGATTAAAAATAATCTCCAAGAAAAAAATACTTTTTTAAAAATATTTTTATTCATGTTCAACACAATTGGGAAAAGTGCTTACTTTTCAGTGTAGGTATTTAATAACTCTTTTAAAATGTTCCAGCTTTGCTACAGCTGGGATTCAAACCCTTACTTCTCTCTCACTAGCAATTATGTCTCTTGTGAGTTTTGAAAAGCTGCATCCACAATAAACGCCAGTACTAAAATATAATAAAGCAGTCATTTAATTCAATTGTCACTGTGTTGACAAACTGAACACCTTGAGTTTAAGAGGCAACCAAACAAATCTAATTTTTGAAACTAGTCTTACTACTTGTCCAGTCCATCCACATTTCATTGGACTACTGTGGTAGAGATGAGGCTATAATTGAGTGGAAATACACCCAACTTTGTGTAAGGGGAGGAAGGGAAACCATGTAGGAAAATTACCTGCAGACAACTTTGCCGTGATTTGTACCTCGACCATCTCGTTATTAGGAAACTTGACCAAGTAAGCTTGACATTCATTCCACATGATCATCGATGCTGGTAACAAGTATATTAATCTAAATATTATGTTTATAGTTACTTTTCATTATTATCTATTTATATGGCACAATTTAACTTTTAATAAATTATCTTTGTAAATAAAGTACCTAATTATAATATGTTGGTTTAGGAATTCATTTGTTTGAAAGTGTAAATAATATCTATTTATTAGCTTTCAAACCCGCTTCGGTGGTCGCTTGGTCTAACACGCTACTCTCTTGTTAGACTAGGCCACCAAAGACGAGGAGATTTGGGTTCGATTCCGGTTGGGTGCATTGAAGGTGGTTTTTCCTAAATAGCTTTTTACGCTCCTTCCACACAATTGCAGGTGCACTTCATCTCAATTAAACCCTCCTAATCCTCAAACCTTTAGTGTAATTTTAGTACATAGACGTATAACCCGAAGGGGTAGTAAGACCTGATGCATAAAAAAATAGCTTTCAAAACAATTAGTGAAAAAAACACGTCATGTGGCCAAATGATATTCAAGCTGATTCCTCTCAATCTGGTTTTTGTTTAGTTTTCAAACTGTCAAAATTTAATATCACTAGTTTTGTTAATGACCTCGGTGCTAGTAAAACTAATTTTTTTAAATTTATAAACCAAACAAAACACAATACCCTCTTCATTTTTTTCCCAGGCAAGTTTATGCCACTCTTGTATTATAATAAAATATGAAAAAATTAAGATTGGTTGCTTATAGCCTAGGGAATAATTAACTTAATATTAGAGAAATAAATAATATCCAAAGGCCAAAATAAACTATTATAAGTTACAATATTATAGATAATAACCTATTTGTTTAAATGATTTCAATTATGTTTTAAAGTACCCACCAAACATAAGTGTTAAATGTGATACCAAAATGAACAAGGTTGGTTGGTTAGTGAATAATAAAACTATAAATATTTTAAGTAATTACAACCCATATCGGAACAACTCTGTAACTAGCAAGAAACACATTAAAAAATAGCGCTATTCACAGAGAAATCAGAAAAAAATAATTTAGCTCTCACTTGTATTTACCTACAGAGGAAAAAATATTAAGAAAATCTTAGGTGTAAGGGCATGGTGATATTTTCAAACTAGGTTATTTCATGTTGAAAAAGCTGCCTGTGAGAAATGCACTTCATTTAATCCACTGCCTTTGGGTTAAACGGAAACAAACAGTGTGCCTTAAAACCAGCTTTAATTATGCTTGCCTAAACTTACTATTGGATTAAAAGCTCTTTGAAAGAGCGGAGAAAAGTTTGCTTTTGCAATTGGTGATTAATTAGAGGACTGCTTATGGTCCTAACACATTTTCTCCAAGCTACTTTCAGTGGACCAAACGCAGAAACATTACACAGCTGCAATATGTGGGCTACATGTGTTAATGCAAAATCAGACAGATCCATATTAAAGTGTGATTTGTGCCCATTTAAAAATAGAATTACTGGTAATTTAGTCCTACATTTTATCAATCATGGGTACATAATATTAGAATGTATTCAAAGAATATGCTTGAAACTATCCAACCTGATGTTGATCTCCCAAAACCTCTTTAACTAGGAACAGTTTTAATTATGTGAAAAGCGTATAACCCGAACGAACGGGTAGTGGAACGCGGTGCTGAATTAAAACTAAAAAATATGTGAAGCGGTAGCCTCTTATAGGGATAAATTATCACTATGGGGGGGGATTAGAGCTGCATTACCTACTATCAGGGTGACAACTCATCGGGAAAATTGGGAATTATGCTTGAATTTTGAGAATAGAGAAAAACTCATGGAAAAGTGTTTGCATTTTTTCTTTTGTTAGGAATTAAAAAAAAAATTAAAAGCCTTTATTCAAAGGAGTGACCAAAATAAGCTAGAACTAGTTGTTGTAACAACAAATTGTGTTTTTCACAACAACATAATATCCATGATTATGGTACCATAGCACCAAAACATGTCAGAATAAAGTAATCCAGCCTCTTTCCAGTGCTGGATATCAAAAAGGAGTAATGGGACAAAGACACAGATAAGACTTAGATTATTCTACATTACATAACCACTTCATTTAATTTGTTTGGCAGTTTGGCAGATGTTGACCTGATTTTTATTCTTTTATTTATCAACATATTGGGGATTAAGAACATTGTTCATACCGCACTCTATTGTATCTTATATTTTGGTATAAATATTTTAATGTGTCAACTCATGTTTTAGGCTTTTCATCAACTTGTTTAAGATTTATATTTTGGTTGATGATGCATTATAATTTAATTTAAATTTTCATATCGTACACTATGTTTCTTCACCAAAATTATATTTAAATTATACATTTTTCTGTTTGTTAATTTCATTTAATACATCTACCACTTTATTAACGGTTCAGTTTATAAATTATTTTTTATCTATTTTTATAGATCAACTTATCTAAGTCTTAACTTTTATTATAACCACTCCTTACTTTCAACCATTCTTTTAGAATGTTTTCTAAAATTTTGATTAAAAATTACCTCTGCTATATTGTTTCAAGATAGCGGCTACAAAGCACTTCTATTTGGTATTTTTCTCCGCTTAGCTTATTGGGCTTTCATTGGACCAACTTTTAAAAGTTCCTAAGTACAATTATATTAGACATTACGACCATCTTAAAAAAAAAGGTGACTCTAGAACACTACTTTTTAGCCTGTCTAGAGTTCTAACTCATAAACTGTCAATGAGGACCAATAATCAATCATATGAATAGCATGTGTGTGTTTTGGGTATGTGTGTGAGTGCTCTGACTGCAAAACCAAGTTACCTAGAAACCTTGAACTATACTAATAAAAAAAATGAAATGTCTATTTGTTGCTCAATCATACCCAAACTACTGTATCGGTATATACTTTTAGGAAACATAGAAAATTAAAAAATGCCAGGAATGTATTGTGATTACTCCAAATACTCCAATAATTCTTAAATATTTGAAATTTCTAATTGGAGTTTGGTGAAAGGGGGGATTAAGAACTTTTCAAAATGTATGTAAAAAACTATTTTTCCACCATGTTAGAAGATTTAAATTTGTCTGGCAGGTACGAGAGCCACCCCAAATAATCTGGGAGAGGGTGGATGAAAATGGAAGAAAGTGCCCCCTAACCCCACAAAAATAATTAAACTAATAGAATAAAATACTTTCCGTATAGTAGAGAGTTTAAACTAATATTTACATACATGTCGATTGTAGAGGGACAATCTTAAATAACCATAAGAGTCTGAATATTTATAATTGCAAAACAAGGGTCAGTGAAATTGAAGTTGGGGATGGAGGGAGTGAGGGACAGAAATTTCCAAAACTAAAAAAAAAGTGTGATAGAAAATTGAAATTTTACTGGAAAGTGGATGTACTAGTACCTCTTCCAGATGGTACC
>CABFWO010004881.1:44966-56795 GCA_902155825.1 Timema genevievae
GGGGGGGGGCGAAGATAAACCATCAAATATATATCTCTAAATTACCATCAAGTCATCAAGTGTTGGCTGTGTTATTTCTTAACATACGAGAAGTTAAACTTTACGTTATTGAAAGTGCAAACTTAGTTATTAGAGAAAATGCAATATTTGGGGATAAGCCAGAATACTGACAAAATCCCTTCCAAATTATATGTACAAAAAATCTAATAGACTTAAATTCTGAATGGAGTAAGTTTAAAAAAAATTGCAAAAAAAAAAAATTTTTAAGTGTCATGAAGTATTTGTAAGCAATCTGTACAGCCGATTTGATAGTAAATGTTTTGGCTACAGTCCAGTTAAGGACAAAAAATACGCCTGCTGACATAAAAACATTGAAGCTCAAATGCGATGAGACAGCACATTGTTAGTGTAACATTAATATACACATACAGATAGGCGGAGAGCTGTACCAGTTATCAAAGTACAATCTGTATCTTTTGTTTTGGAACATGTATACAAGAGCAAGAACAGCAGATTCACTAGCGCTAGAATCTGGATTTGCAGCTTAATATGGCCCAGATGAAATTTACTAATACCCAGAATTGTATTCACATATTTTATAAAATTTGCTTGGGTTTTATCAAGACTAATGGGAAATCACTAAATATTTCATTTCACAATTTGAAACTTGTTATCATCCATTTGTAAATCATAATAGTTGTTAGTTTCTGAAGATAAATGACAGTAAAAATAATTGGAATCAAAGCGAGAGTAGCATTCAAATTAACTCTTTAAATTACCTGGCTTTGCAACAATAGTATCTGGAATACTACACTTACTGATAAATGGATGGGTGGATTATTGTCATCAGAAGACCATACCCAGCCTCAATTTTCATTTATGTACTTTTGTTTTTCACTCATAATTACAGTTATTTATTTGTCTAGATCACTACTGTCAAAAGAACTTTCACTTTCACAAGGACTATCTGTGTTATTATTACCACTAATCATATCAAGTTCTATACTTTCATAATCACAATCCTCAGAAAAATCCACATCTTTATCATCACTATTATCTAGAAAATAATTTTCACTATCAATGGTGTCTATCAATACTGGAAATATTATTATTTGGTGTTCTTTCTTGAAACAGCTTGTGGTCCTGAGTTCAATTCCATGGTTGAATATGTATTATTGATTTGTTGATGGTTGTGTTTTATCTTAGTATTAGACTAGTTTAGTTTATAAGTCTTCTATGTATATATAAACAGAGTTTTCGACAAGTGGACATAAAATATATCTAATGAAATAAGAATTGTCTGGAGTTGGTTTTATCAAGGGATCTTTTCATAGTTCCAAGCGAATATCGGTGCACTTACTCTAGCAACTTTCCTCATCCTAAATACATTATATTTGTATTTAAACTCATATAAGTTGCTGATAGCCAAAATACAGGTGCCATGTGTAGCACTACAAATATAGCCCTGCTGATCTTAGCACCAATATATCACCCTACTGATAACAGTTGGAAATGGGAATATGCTCTTGGAAAGGCTCTTTGAAACATACCTAAGAAGTCCGTATACCAGTTGTGAGCCATAAGTGTTGTGTTTCTGTCATTATTTTGGTGCAGGCCTACATTATATGTGGGTGATTAAATCTTAATTGTTATCAAACTTAAAGCTAATGCTATAAATTACTTACTATATTATACTCAATCCAATAATGTATGGATGAGTTAACTAATTGTGTAAGAAAGTGAACATATATATATATATATATATTAGGGTGTCCCAAAAAAATGAAATTAATTATTTTTTTTCGAATACCCTCTTATTTTTTTCCTTTTATGTCAAAACAATTGTAAATAAAGTTTCATGGAATTTGAACTACGGCAACCCGTGCCGACTTGCATCTAAAGGTGTCAGTCAGTACATGTGTACTTAAGCGAGCGAACGCTGACGACACGTGTCTGTAGCGGAGCACCCAACAGCTGTAAATGGTAAAGATAAAACAAAAAAGGAAAAGAAAGGTTTTGCAATCCTTCGACAGTGAGATTGTGCAACCCGTGAAACGTGTCAGTACCAGCTCACTCAGGACAGCGCACGTCTACGTGTCAATGTGCTTATAATTCCAAGTTGTTTTGTTAGTAAATGTTTGTGTAGTTTTTAATCAGTGAACAGAACATGGCAGTGGAATTGCGTGGTTCTAAAAAAGTGATATTTTTAATAGGGAACATAAAACATCAAATAACGGGTTCAAAACTTCCGTCTAATGGACAAGTTCTCGCAGTTTTGTTTTACAATATTCGAGAAGTGAATTTAAGTGTTAATGAAAGTGCAAATCTCGCTATTCGCGAATGTATTATCTTTTGGGAAAAGGCACGCATACCTACCAAATCGTTGCCAAATTGTGTGAGGAAGCTCGTTAATATGTATCAAGTTTGGAGAGACTTACAAAAAAATGCAAAGAAATAACAAGACGTATTCAAGCGGCGACAACAAGAATTTGTAAGTAATTTAGACAATTTGTTCGACATTGCACATGCTGATGCACTTCAATTAATGAAAATAGAGGAAGATAGGATGTTCTTGCAGCGCCAAAGAGAGCCGGGCCGACCCGGTCACTTAGGTGGAGTGGATAAAAAACTGGCCAAGAAAGAGGAAAGGGCGCGACTTCGAGCTGTCAAAGAAGACAATCGGCGAATGAAATATGTTTCCGCTTCAACATCCTCGGCATCATACGAACCATTGCAAGAAGATTCCTCTTCGAATTCTAGTGAAAATATGGATTCAGAAGATTTCCCAACACTGATCGAAAGCTCAGAACCTGGGACAAGTAAATCAGTATTGAGGAAAGATTTTATTACTCCAAAGTTAGTTGCTGCATTAGACAGGTGTCAGTTAAGTATGCGAGATTCTGTGTTTATTCTTGAAGCTACTATTGATGCACTTGGATTTAAGATTGACGAATTTCCGATAAGTAAGTCTTCAATTCAAAGAATCCGAACAGAAAAACGGAAGGAACGCGCGGAAAACATAAAAATTGATTTTCAAAACGAGGTACCGGATGTAGTGACCTTACATTGGGATGGCAAACTGTTGCCTGCTTTGAGTGCTCGAAAATCGAAAGAAGAACGCTTGCCTATAGTTATTTCATATGGACTTAAAGAACAACTCATTGCTGTGCCAAGACTGGATAATTCTTCAGGCAAAGAACAGGCGCAGGCTATTTGGAAGGCGATCTTAGATTGGAATCTCGAAAACAAAGTCCAAATTCTCTGTTGTGATACTACGGCTTCGAATACAGGTCGTTTTAATGGTGCTTGTACGCTCCTTGAGCAAAAATTTGATAGGGAAATGCTTTTTTTCGCTTGCCGCCATCATGTATACGAACTGGTGTTAAAGGCCGTATTCGAAGTGAAAATTTAACAAGTGACAACAAGCCCCGATATTCCACTCTTTAAAAAGCTCAAAGAGAATTGGAAAAACATCGATCACACTAAAATACAGTGCTATAGAGAAACAGTGGAACTGTTCAGAACCGTACCCGAACTTGAAAATTTGCTTGACTTTTACCGAGATGAACTTAAAAATGTTATGGTCAGAGAGGACTATCGAGAGTTTATCGAACTTTCTATGGTATTTTTAGGTGGAGATGCAGAAAAAAAATTTAAATCAGACCTCCGGGTGCCATGCACCAAGCTAGATGGATGGCCCGAGTGATTTACGCCCTAAAACTATCGTTATTTAGTTCTCATCTGAAATTAAACACCAAGGATAAGAAAGCACTGTTAGATGTCTGCTTGTGTATCGTAACAATCTATGTTAAACCATGGCTTCAATGCATTTTGGCAGTTGAAGCACCCTACAAAGATTTGTGCTTTTTGAAATCTTTGAAAGCTTACGAAAATGTGAATGAAAATATCTCGAAAGCTGCTTTACAGAAATTTCTCCAGAATTTATGGTATTTGACTGAAGAAATAGCAGTATTAGCACTTTTTGATGATTATGTGGACGAAGAAACAAAATTAAAAATGGTGGCAAATTTACATAGAGAAAATTTCTCGACCCATGAGAAAAGATACATTCCATCGAAGGAAGAACTTTATGGTTCATTGTATGGTGAGTTTGATACATTGATTTTGTAATTGTTTATTTAGTTATTTATTTATATCACGCAATTGTTACCTGTTATTTTATTTTTTTACAGAAAAAAGCATCGATGATTTCATATCAGTCAAAAGCCATTCATTGTTTTCTAGACTCAAAACTGATGATAGTTTTCTCAACGAGAGTCCCTCTTCATGGGAGGATAACGCTTCTTTTCTAGACGCGAAAAAGACGATATCAATACTTAGAGCAGTGAACGATACATCTGAAAGAGCGGTAAAACAAATGCAGGACTTTCATGGTTTAATAACGGTTGAGGAGGAACAAAAACAATTTTTGTTACGTTGTGTACAAGAACACACGAAGATCCATCCTGGCTGTAAAAAGCAAACATTGAAACGAAAATATGTTCAGTAATGTTTCTTTTACTGTAATATGTTAATAAATATCTGCTTTGAATAAAATGGTGTCTTATGTACCAAAGAAACATACATTTTACAATCTTTCCATAGTATTCCCCATACAAGATATCACGTTCAAGTTTGACCTAAAGTCGGCACGGGTTACCGTTATCTTATAGCAATAATACATTTTATTTAAGTTACTGAGGTGAAATAGAAAAAAAATAGAGGGTATGCGTATTCGACTTTGCAAAAAAAAAATTTTTACCTTGTATCTTGGGACACCCTAATATATATATATCATGGTTAGAGGAGGGGAAAAAAATTGTTTTAACTGATTCATAAAAACTATCTTCAATTCAACATGACATTTTCCAACATGTGCAAGATATATTTAAAATGGGCTTAATACAATAATAATAATAAAAATAATAATAGTACACAGTTATTGGCACAAATGAAACTTCAAATGAATTAAAACAAAGTGTATACACTTTATATAACTTGAAAAGTTTCTAATACAAACATTGTCAATTTGTCTAAAGTGGGAAAAATCTGGAAACTGCGCGCTCTGTAAGACATGTACTGAAATTTAAAAATGATCTTGCAAGTATGGTTAAACAATGTTAATGTTACTGTATTTCATTTAATGAGATTATAAATATTTTGGCTCAGAATTAAAATGAAATTCATACAAGAGATTTAACATCTTAGCCCAAGGAAATTAGGTTTTACTTACATAAACATTTGTAAAGTTTTGAAACTTGGCTGGAACATTGTTGAAGACATTAGAACTGAAACAAAAGAAAGTTCTCTTACCTACCATCCTAAGTTCATCCCTTAAAATGGGAAAAACTGGATCCCAAAATATGACAGGTTCGTTTATCTGCTGAATTGTTAAATTTTCAGCAAATAAGCAACTGTAAAAAAATGTTCATAGTAAAATTTGCAACAAAAAAGTTCTATTCATTTTTTAGTGTGCAAATGTGGCTCGAAGATGAGGGTAAGTCAGAGTGCACTGCTAAATAGGTGCCTATCACAGTTTTTGTGTACGATTTACTCAAAAACTACTCACTTTACATGAAAAATCAAGAGGACTTAAATTATTGAACAAGAAATTGTCCATCAAATATGCCACTAGCATTTTAATTTTTTAAATCTTTTGCTCAATTTTCAATATTTATTTATGAGAACTCATGGTGGCTACAGACAGGGAAAACCTGGAAAAGTCAGGGAATTTTTGGATGACATGGAAAACAGGGAAATGTCAGGGAATTTAACTAAAAATAAGAAAAAGTCAGGGAATTAAAAAATATATCTAAAATATCCCATTAATTTTGCAACTAAACACTAAAACAAATGTTGATAATACCTAAATAAAATTACATCTTTATTTTTAAAATAACTGATAAAACTGTTTATGTTTAGAAGATACAAACTTTTTTAATATGTGATCAATAATAAATAAAACAAGTCATCATCCACCATTAAAACTGGAAAAAGTAGTCAGGGAAAATTGAAAAATATGTTTTGTAGCCACCCTGGAACTGCACTTCTTATTTGAAGCTCATTTTCTCACCACCCTAGAGGTAGAGTGGTTGGTGCATTTTTAAAGTGGCTTTCCCTATAGGTCTAGTCCACTGGAGTTCAGTTAGGTGTATTCAAGAGCAACCAAATCATGGTATGTCAGCATTGACATCACCATTGTCTTCGATAGTGTCTGTGCTTTCAGTACTTAGGCAGGCATATATATCTATGGCAGTGGGAGAACATTGTTGAACAATGTAGGCCAGCTTTTGTACACCCACATCCTGATTTGTAGCTGCATTGAAATCAAAGTTAGAATTAATGCTTGTGCTTCATTTGTAGGACTCGGTGATTAGCAACTTTTTTCCATCCTCACTCTGTAGGATTTAATGACTTGTCTTGCCATGTCAGAATTTGGTAAAACAAGTGTTAGAGGAGTGTTGATGTGCAGCAGCAAAAGTCGGGGGTAGTTTAGACAACACCACAATTGTTGTATTGTCTGCTTTACCATCAAGTTTATTGAAGGCCTTAGAATAATCTGTAGTTTTCGAGACTTTGTTCTGCAAGAGGATTATCTTCCTCATCATAAATATATATATTACTAAGGTTTTTATCAGTAAATATTTCTGGCATTTACACATTTTTTAAACTTATCTAGTCACTAGATATTATTAGGCTGTAACCAAATTAGTATTGGGACAAATCTGCCATGTACCATTTCCATTGCATTGTACATTGATTCTTTTCAAGTTGGTACACATATTACAGTTTGGGTTTAACTGTCACAATAGATTTGTTTTCACTTATGTAAGGTACTGATAATCCTAATAGGCTTATTCTTGTGTGTCTGCTTCATAGGTGTCAGATGGGGTCAGGGGGATGAGTGAGAAGGGCTGGACCTGCGGTGCAGGTGAGTAATTTTCTTAAGTACTCTGCATCTAATATAACTCTCTAATTCACCGAACTTCTGAGACACACACTCACAAATCACCCGTTCACAGTAATCTTAACCTTTGATCACTAAACATAATTTGAACCACAAACAATAGGAATTTTAAAAATAAAAACAATTAAATACAAACTTGTTATAGCTCTTTCATGTCTACCCTATTTTAAAATGCCCGGAACTCTACTTTAGAACATAACTGCATTATTGCAGAGGTAATATTATGATGATTTCCAATCCTCCTGTAAGATATAAACTATTGTTTATTTGATATATTGAACATAACCTCTCTTACTTCTTTCTCACTTGACTATGATAGCATTTCATCTTATTTTAAGTTAATTTTTGTTTTACTTATTTCATTTTTACTAAGAATCAATATAGGTCTATAGAATTATTTTTGAGCTGTAATATTTGTGTAATAAGAGTACGTCAGTGATAGAGGTAATTTTGATTTTATTTGTCTGTTGAACATATAAAAAATATCAAATGACTATAATTAATATGATTGACAATGTTGCATGTATCATGCATTGCAATTATTCTTGGATTAACTAACAATAGTTACAATTTACTAACTTTATTTTTCATTTAATATATTGAAATTATGTATTAAAATTAAATGTATTAATAGTTGAAATTTAAGGGAAGAAAAAGGTAGTAGGGGGGATACAAAGCCCATGACCACACACCTATCACCCTTTAACTTCCTTTCCATTTATTACCTTGATTGGGGAAATTGAAATTGATCATTAGATCCTTTCAAGATAACTTATGAATATAAATATCTTAATATACTATCAATGGAAAAAGGGTGTGGATCATCTGTATATTTAAATATTTTGGTTTGTTACTATTGGGTTAGGTGTATAGATCATCTATATAATTATCTTGGTTTGATACTATTGAAATTTAAATATATTGATCATCTGTATAAATATCTTGGTTGGCTGCTATTGGGATATGTGTTTGTATCATCTGTGTGTGTGTGTGTGTGTGTGTGTGTGTGTGTGTAAATAAATGGCTTGGTTTGATACTATTGGAATTTAAATATATTGATCATCTGTATAAATATCTGTGTTTTATACCATTGGCCTAAATGTTTGGATCATCTGTATAAATAGCTTGTTTTGCTATAGTATGGATCATTTGTATACATAGGCTATCTTGATTTGCTACCACTGGGATAGTAGTGTGGATCATCTCTACATGATGTCTACCAATACTGGAAATACTGGAAATATACTTGATTTTATTATTGATACTG
The DNA here is from genome assembly GCA_902155825.1 of Timema genevievae. Lineage (NCBI taxonomy): Eukaryota > Metazoa > Arthropoda > Insecta > Phasmatodea > Timematidae > Timema > Timema genevievae. The sequence continues at coordinate 53,201 of CABFWO010004881.1, forward strand.
GAATTTACTTGAATTTTGAATCGGATACTGTAAAAATACTAAGCCTCATATCATTAAGTGAAATTCTGGCTATGGCAATTTGCATCAATCTATCCAATGCAAACTGAAAATGGGAGTGATGGCCTCTTGCTTCACCGAGCTTTAGTCCTTTGAAATTAATACTAGTTTTAGTTGACTTACATTTGAAGATAATGCCCATTAGTTTATGCCTCAAGAGGATTATATGAGGGTCACACCCAACACTTATTTTTGAGCAAGGAAGGTGTTTCTGCCTTTAGAGGCTCAGATTAAAGTCCCCTACAGGAGATCTCACTATAATTTTTAACATTGAACTCTCTAAATCAATTTAAAGTAGAAACATTAAAACAGAATTTGTATTGTATTTAGGATTTTTATAAAATTCCAATAAACTACAAACTTAGAAATTGACGAGCAATACAAAATTACATATTTTTTAAAATTACTCATACTTTTGAAGGGGGTTAAATTATCCAACAGTGGTCTTGTGCTAAGGGTCATTCTTCACTCATGGCCATAGATCGAACGATATAAGGAGATTAGAAGTAAACAGAAAAATAGTTGTGCGAAAATTAAAGTAAGAGGCTGAAGCTTAGAACTTGAAATGTAAAAAGTGAAAAAGTTTTGTGACTCAATGTTAATTTTGGTCTCCATTCCAAATAAGATTTTGTTTGTAGTTCCCACTATCTTAATTTTTAATCATGTTAGTTAAAGGTAACTGCAATTATCTTTATTCCAAGAATTTGTTTCAAAATATATAATATTTGTCTGTTTTTCATTGAGGATTCTTTGTCTTTATTACTATGCATTGTTAAAAAAAAGACGACTTGGTGGGGAAAGGATCGGCTGTCAGAGGGGCTGGTGGAGACCATTCAAGCAAAGTTGATGTGTGGTAGAGATGGTTCGAAGAGTTCTAGGTGGACTGGATTGAACACGATGCATACAATACACACATATTATATATATATATATATAATTTCATTCTAGATCTCATTTCAGTATATGTATATCTTATAATCATAGTTAAATATGACTAAAATGTAAGCTGTGCAGCCAACATAATTACCCCCTCCCTCTTCAAATCGTAAACATACCTCGGACCGGACCCTTCACTAAAAAGACACTTTATGGAACGCGGCTAGTGCAGATTTTATATATTGTATTCATGAGCACCATTATTTCGCTATTTATCATTCTTTTTTAAAAATGTTTTTCAGAGCGACTGCGGCCGGATAAACACATTTCGTGGGCCAGTTTTGGCCCACGGGCCATAGTTTGGAGACCCTTGATCTAGGGTTAGGCTGTTAGGTTTTTCTTATCATTTTATTGGTATTTACCACTAGTAAGCTTTAGGCCTATAATAGCTATAAAAAATTCAAAACTAAAACTGTTTTTTGTCTCGAATTTTCAAATATCCTTACAGATTTGAGGGTCCCAGCCAGCCTTACTTAGTATATACTATAAATATATATATTTGTTGTAAACAACTAAAAGCTTTCAGTTGCAAGGCTAGATTTCTGTATCAATGCATTTGAATATTCATGAAGTAATTTTTTTTTTATGAAAGACCTAACTTTCTATCATGTTATGCTTTTGAAATAGAAATTGTTTGGTACAAAGAGCCTTTTAAATACACTGGATTTTTTAAAGAAAATAAACTGGAATTTCAAAACTCTAGTCCAGCAGACACCTTGGTATATCTTGGTTTGCTACCATTGGGATAGCTGTATAGATCATCTGCATATATAAATGGCTTGGTTTGATACCAATGTAGGTATGTTTCATTGTATTGAGAATAATCACCGGCACTATATAAGGGAATGATGATGTAATATTAGGGTTTCTCAATCACCATCAGAGGTGTAACATTCTTATGACTTCACTTTGATTTTGAATATTGTGATGGTAGCTGAACCTTGGTATTATACCTTTAAAACTCAATTACACAATATTATTTGTGGCTTACATGTCTCATGAATGGTCTAATGTGTAATGTTCCTTTAATAATTCTTATAAATAGTCTCTCTTCTGTAGTGTTCCATTAAAAGTTCTGATGGACAGTCTCTTTTGTAGGGTTCCTTTAAAAGTTTTAATGGACAGTCTCTATTCTGTAGTGTTCCTTTAAAATATCTCACAAATAGCCCCTATTCTGTAGTGTTACTTTAAAATCTCTCACAAATAGCCTCTATTATATAGTGTTCCTTTAAAATCTCTCACAAATAGTCTCTCTTCTATAGTGTTTCTTTAAAATCTCACAAATAGTATCTCTTCTGTAGTGTTCCTTTAAAAGTTCTGATGGACAGTCTCTATTCTGTAGTGTTACTTTAAAATATCTCACAAATAGTATCTCTTCTGTAGTGTTTCTTTAAAATCTCACAAATAGTCTCTCTTCTGTAGTGTTCCATTAAAAGTTCTGATGGACAGTCTCTTCTGTTGTGTTCCTTTAAAAGTTCCGATAGATAGTCTCTCTTCTGTGGTGTTCTATTGAAAATGTATCATGGATATGCTCTATTTTGTGTTCTCTTAAAAATGTATCATATGAATATTCTCTCTGGTGTAGTGTTCTTTTATTAGTATTTAATGAACAGCCTCTTAGTTAGTATTTATATTCCTAGTGTCTCATGATTAGTTCATATTGGGTAGTTCTATCTTGTTACTATCTTTTGAATGGGTTTTATTGGGTAGTGCTATCTTGCCCTCTTAAGAATGATCTTTATTGGTTGATATTATCTCGGTTTTGTCTCATAATTACTCTCTATTGGGTCGTATTATCTAGGTATAGTCTCATGATTAGCCTTTATCTGAGTAGTGCCTCATGATGAAGCTTTCATGGGTAATGTTATCTTATTATTCAGTGTTGCTGGTATTATGTTTAATGTGTATAGAATTCCGCCGGGGTGTACTGTGGTCTTATTTCAAAAATAATGTTTCTCTCTTCCTCCATGCTTATTTCATACGTTTATTTAATGTGACCTTATTTGTTCCTCTCCTATTATTGTACACATGTGAATTATTCTGTCAATTATTCTGTCAAATAGTAATATGCTATGTACACAAATATACAGTTTGATTAAGTCAATACATTTGCTAAGATTTTAAAGTATATTTGTGTGCGTTGACGATTCTTGTAGGAGTAAAACAAGCAGCACACCAGTGTCTGGTGAGTTGCATACGTGCCAGGCGTTATAGCGCAATACTACGGTTTCCTTTAATTATGAGCGCATCTCAGCAAATGGCGACCGAATTGAAATAACTTAATAAAATATTACTGCTTATAAAATTACAACGAAATATATATTATCCTTATTTTTAGAGCTAATTTTATTTAAAATACTATTACAACACTTTCTTAAAATAGTAGTTTATTTTATGATCTTCTACATCTTCTAAATTATATACTTAGGCCCGTATTATTGGTCGCATGGCTCATGACGTCACTCGTACAATAGACTGGACTGTCGGTTATGGAGAGATCGGGATTCGAATATACCGGTAGTGTGTACTTACTGATTTATCCTAAATTGTTTTCCACTCTATCTCTACACAATTAGGAGGATATTTTTTCTAAATTATATCT